>JAOVYW010074533.1:32539-46720 GCA_025775045.1 Hiodon tergisus | reverse complement strand
TAAGAAATGTGATGTTGTTTTTGGTTTTTTAATGCTACTAACAAATATAATATCAATATTCAAAAAATGGGTATAAACAAAATTACGGTTTGATCTTAGGTCCCCTACTCTTCAACATATACACGTTACCACTAGGTGATTTCATTTGTAGACATAGGATTAATTTCCAATGCTATGCAGATGACACACAGCTCTATATCTGTGAAACCAGGCGAGGTTTGCCATATTGGCAAGTTAGAATTGTGCCTCAAGGAAGTAAAACACTGACTGGCACCTAACTTTTTGCAGTTAAATTCTGGGAAAAGTTTAATGATCATCCTAACAGGATGACAAATAATAAAACAAGTTTTGAAGGCTATTAAGTGCCTCCCACTTAGCTTATCAAAGACCTTGGGTTAAAAACGTACCCAGAGCTCTCATTTGAATACCACGTCAAAAATTTAACAAGAGCAGCATTTTTTTCAGTTTATAACTATTGCTAAAAATCAAGCATTTTCTGTTTGAAAGTTACAGAAAAACCTATACATGCTTGTAACCTGTAGACTATACTATTTTAATGCTCTTCATTCAAGTAGCCCACAGACTGACAAAAATGTTACAACGCGCAAAATCAAAACAATTAATTAAAAATTAAAAATGTTCACATCACTCCAGATTAAGAATGAATTAAATGGTTTAATTTGCTGACTCAGTATCGACATTTAAAACCTGCTTTAACTTATCTGTTAAATGTGTCTTTATTTCTCCCCCTCTCTCTGGCATGGGAGAAACATTTTTACAAAGAAGCTTTTACAAAGATACAATGAATCCCGAAAAAATAGCGAAATCAAAAAACTGCACAACACGTCTAAACTTCTTTAATACTCAAATCTACCTTTCCATTTTTCACATCCGGCTCAGTTCAAAGGTCTACTGAGTCTGGATGCTGGCTTCGTCTCCTGTCTTGCAAAACGCGGAGAACTATTTCCAAGTTGAACATAAGACGTGATTTGAACGAATTAATTTAGTAAAATGTGTTTGCGGGTTTACTTTGAGTCAGTAAGATTTCTTCGTACATGAAATCATATAATTTCAAACAGTTAAAGAAAATTACATGCAACCGTCAGAATTTCAGTAAACGTAGTTACATCACCTGCCTCTACTCATTCTCGACGTAAACATTATTACAAAAGTATTTTTTCTGGACGTCCTCACTGACGCAAAACTTAAGTTAAAGTTGGAATAGCTGTAGTCTTATTCGATTAAATGTTTCTAGTTTCGACCAACCATCTCTGTCGTTATTCAACCGATTAACCAATAAGAACGAAGAACACATGGTGTGCCGTTATGTCATCTATACACTGTAATTCTAAAGGCAGGCATGCGAGGACGTTCAAATGACTTTCTAAGTTTTAAAAAAAAAACCGCTGTAGTAGCGTCCGTTTATTTTTTTAGTATTTAAAAGATTCAGCAATGTTCCGGCAAACTAAAGCCGTTATAAAGCAACTTGGGCGATTACGGTACGTAATGGTTGGTTCCACTGACTTCGATGTGTAATGCATCATACGCATGGTAATCTTGCCATGGCTTGTGTTCATTTTGCATGTGCCGGTATGGTTATTTAATTATCCATAGTTGACGGTGTTTAAAAATATAAAATTAGCTAGATAGTCACACTGTGTTGCCTGTTGTATGTTTATCTTTATTTTTCTTTTTATCTAGTTTTCAAGGACAAAAAACATGGAGGTACAGCAGTGACTCAGCCAGAGAGAAAGCATTGCTTTATAAAGCTGGACAAAACATTCATGGCTTCACAGTTAAAGAGGTAGGTCTAAATCCTCTTCTGGCTTTTTATAAGGGCATACAACTATGGCATAGCTTAATTAAGCTACACCTAAGCTGTGTTTGGTGGGGCAGCAGAGTAATGACTAATTTATATATTATTTTCATTCAAATTTGTCCTCAGGTGACTTCTGTCCCTGATTTGTTCCTAACAGCTGTGAAGCTGACCCATGACAACACTGGCGCCCAGTATCTGCACATAGCAAGAGATGACTCCAACAATCTCTTCAGGTAGCAATGATATTGGGTTGTGAAGGCTCAGTATTTAATGGCACATGTCAGCAAGCGAGTAAATCATACGTGCTGGCAATTTTTTTTTACTTCTCTCATTAAAAAATAATAATATATTTTTTGTATCCCCTCACCTTGTGTGTCGCACAGTGTCCAGTTCAGGACAACCCCCACAGACAGCACTGGAGTCCCACACATCCTGGAGCACACGGTCCTGTGTGGCTCGGTGAAGTACCCTTGCAGGGACCCCTTCTTCAAGATGCTGAACAGATCCCTGTCAACGTTCATGAACGCCTTCACAGGTACAAGCTTCCTCCTATGGCGCAAGGTTTGACACCACTGACGGAAGCTATTTATCAATGCTAGAATTTTTGTTGCTTGGCATTGCAGGATAATGCGTGTAGGTGTATCACTATTGTTTAGTATTCTTTTTTTTTTCTTTTTTTATAGCCAGTGATTATACAATGTATCCGTTTTCTACACAAAATGGGAAGGATTTTCAGAACCTCCTCTCTGTTTACCTGGACGCAGTGTTTTTTCCATGCCTTCGTGAGTTGGATTTTTGGTAAGTGCATTGCAATAAACTCTGCATTATATTATGTACATCGTGAATAATAAATAAAACTATAAAAAAGTGTTGGCATACCTCCCGTTGCTGTTGGCATGAATCCATTCTACAGATAGCTGCGAAAATGTAAGTACTTTCATTTTCGATATAGGCAGGAGGGGTGGCGGCTGGAAAATGAGAATCCCACAGATCCAAGTTCCCCTCTCGTTTTCAAAGGAATCGTCTTCAATGAAATGAAGGGAGCATTTGTAAGTTATGAGGAAAAAATACATCTTGTTGGTGTAAATATAAAATGGGCAGCTTAGAGATTCAGAAGCTATGTTTTAAGACTCCTTTGAACTGTAAATAGTCTACAGCATGTATAATTATTAATCAGTTTATGTACTTGATTGAAATCTAATGCACATGTTTTGTGACGCGGTATTAACATCACCTGACTGTTGCTGTTTATTACTGTTGCATGTGAATATCTCTGCAGACTGAGAATGAGAGGCTGTACGCTCAGCATCTTCAGAACAAGCTGTTCCCTGACCACACCTATTCCGTTGTGTCTGGCGGCGAGCCGCTGGCCATCCTCGACCTCTCCTGGGAGAAGCTGAAGCAGTTCCATGCCACCCACTACCACCCGAGTAACGCCAGGTACGGCGTGGGGATAACATTTTACTCTCAAGTGTTCTACAATAATTTTACTTTTGAGAAAGGTCCTTCTGCCGGAAACGTACAGGTAACCGGGACCAGATGTTGCAAAACAGAACTCGGAAGAGCACCAGCATTCAACAGGGTTGTGATAACGCTGTCGACTTTCAGGTTCTTCACATACGGAGACCTGCCTCTGGAGCAACACCTGAAGCAGATCCACGAGGAGGCCCTATGTCAGTTCAATCGGATCAAACCCGAAACGGCAGTGCCTCCACAGCCACACTGGAAGCAGCCTGTGAGTTTTCATCTCGTTGTTAATTCCAATGGTCTAGGACAGGGGTGGGGACCTCATTTGAGGTTGGGGGGCCACATTGGCCACAATATCACATTAGACGGGCCGGGGCCATTAGCCTACATACTATCATTTGTTGTTATTTACTATATGTCTGATCAATTTAATCATGTTTGTTCAAATTATTACGCCTAGCACGGATGCTATTACAATGGTTCTAACTTGTTCCTCAAAACTGTCTACACATAGAACAGTCTGCTGATGAAAAGCCCTAAGGCAGAAAGACAAATTTGTCCTACCAAGGTTAAATTCAACTCTGTATCACCTCAAATGGATTGACAACAAAATTTGCCAATGTACTTCTTTGCATGGTTGTTTCATAGTGCCGTTAAATATGAAATGCTTTGAGGGCCGCCACTTGCTGAGAGCAAATTAAACGTATGGGTTTTTTTATTTATTTCCCAGAAGAAATATTATGCCCATCAACACAAATGTGAGGAACTCTAGTGGTGGTATCAGTAACTGCATCTGCATATGGGCAATTCTGTTACTGCATTAGAGTTCAGTTACTTTGGCTGTGGGCCGTAGGGAACCATCCAGGCAGTTTGTTTTGTCTGGTCTAGGAGATGCTGGAACGGTGAGGTTTTGAAATTATGTGAAACCAAGGTTCTTCAGAGTGGAGTAGTGGGAATGGGTGCTTTTATACACGTGCTGCTGTTGACTTGGCTTAAATGTTTCCCATCATGCAGATAATGAATGACTTTAACTCTTGAAAAATAAATGAGCACTCTCACTATAATTAATCTAGACCTAATGCTGCCAGATTAAATGATCCTCACTTGTTCCAGGTAATTTTGAGTCGATTTTTAAGGGGCTTTACTATTGCAGTGCCTTACTGGCTGGTCTGTCTAAGAATGAATCTATCGTTTACAGAAGGTTCTGAAGACAGCTGCTCGAGTTATGGTGACAAATAGATCTGAACACGCATGGTCAGTGTATTGGGTACACCCATCTAGTACCGGGTTGGACTCACATTTGCCCACAGAACAGCTTGATTCCTTCGGGACCTGGACTCTACAAGGTGTCGGAAACGTAACACAAAGATGTTGGTCCATGCCAACATGATGGCATCAGAGTTAGTGCAGATTGGATGGTGGTAGAAATCCTGACTCTGCTATAGACGTGTATATTGTATCTGTTTGCGAAGCGCTTTGGGATGTCTTGGCATGAAGTGGTTGCTTTTGATTGGCTAGTGACCATCAGACAAGACCTTGAGCCTTTTCCTTTCTTTTTCCTTATAGAGGGAGCATCATGTGACCTGCGGTCCCGATCCTTTAGCCCCAGATCCCTCCAAACAGAACTCTCTCTGCATGAGCTACCTCCTGGGGGAGTAAGTATCATGACGCATTTGCTCAGGTTAGCCTTTACAGCATGAGGTCTTCTCTGTGATTTATTTTAAAATGACATTATGTGAATCTAGAGACTAATGGATGTATCTATATACTCAGCCGTAGACATAGATTGAATACAATATTTCAATAATTATGTGGAAAGAAGTAGACCTTCATATGGCTAGTGTTGAGGGTAATGACGAGTTGTCACACGTACCTTATAACAAATTGGACACACTCAGTCTAACAGGTAGTTGGATCCAGTAAGTCATTGCGGTCTTGTCTACAATGTTCTCAAGAACTTTAAAAGGCATATTCTTTTTGAAATTATTGTACTGATAAAATGTTTTGTTTAGCATTACAGATACATTTGAGGCTTTCACATTAAGCCTCCTTTCTTCTCTGATGATTTCGGGACCCAACTCTCCCTTCTACAAGGCTCTGCTCGAGCCCAAGATTGGAACCGATTTCTCGTCTGTTGTAGGGTACGATTGAGGGGTGTCCAGTGTTGCGTAGTAATTTACTGATGTGTGTAGTAATGGTTGTTTAAGCATGTTTTGGAAATCTTTTCATCCGTTTTAGATATGATGGGAGCACCAAGGAGGCGTCGTTCTCAGTGGGCTTGCAGGGAGTGGCAGAAAATGATCTAGAAAAGGTTAAACGCATAATCAGCCAAACCATTGATGATATTGTCGCGTAAGTAGAATTTAATGTCATTCATCTCGTTTAATTTTATTTTTTTTTAAGTTAAGAAATTTGATGATGGTAATTAGAAAATAATTCTCCACCTGGAGTTCTTGATTTATTTATACATATTTTTCCGTTTTGCATTAGAAGTGAACCTGGAATAACCCTCCTTCACGTTATGTTTTTGATCGCGTTTGATTAAAGCAATGGCTTTGAGGAAGAAAGGATAGAAGCCCTTCTCCACAAAATTGAAATCCAAATGAAGCACCAGTCCACTAGTTTCGGTCTGTCCCTGGCTTCTGTGAGTTAAAAAATTTCCTTCAATCTCTTGAAAAACATTTTTTAAACCATATCTTGTCTTACGAAATGTAGCGAATCCTGGATTGTGATTTAGTTTCTACCGCCATGCAGCTTCCTGGTCAATATGCAAACTACATTGATGAGCAGCACAGCTAAAAATGTGCAGTCCCATTATCTCAAGTGGTTGGGGTTTAATATAGCAGAGCAAGTTTGGTTCTTTATTTAACCATATAAAGCGTAATTGCTGTATTGTGTATTGTTTACTCTTTGTTTTTCTCTCCACTCTGCATACAAAAAAAAAGTATATTGCATCCTGTTGGAATCATGATGGGGACCCTGTAGACTTGTTAAAGATCAGCAACAATGTAATCAAGTTTAGGCAGTGCCTAAAAGACAATCCTCGCTACCTTCAAGAAAAGGTTGTGCAGTATTTCAAGGTAAAGCAGCCTGTGAATCGTTTGTTTCATTTTGTATGTGTAATCCAGACATGTGTAAAATGACTTGTCACATGTTGCAGGATAACACCCACAGGCTGACGTTGTCCATGAGTCCAGATGAGGCTTATTTTGAGAAGCAGGCCAAAGCTGAACAGGACAAGCTTCAACAGAAAATTCAGACTTTGTCTGAAATTGACAGAAATGAAATTTATGAAAAAGGTTAATGATTTTCGAATTTTGACTTTGTCTGGCATGTCTTTTGTAAAGTGTGAGTTGTATTTATCTTGGCTTTCTAGTGAAATATGTTCTGGTTGCGTATGCTTTTGAAGAGACTGAATAATCCGGATTCTTATAACGCAAATGGAGATGCATTAATAGAAAATTCTCAATGCCATAAAAACGTATTAAATCTACTTTTAATACCACACAGTATGTGCTTCACATCAGGACTCCGTTGATGGTTACTAGTTGGATATTAGTTGATGCTTGCTGATGGCTGTTCGATTTTGAGCTTCACCTTTTTAAGGGTTCAGAAATGTTTGTCGGACCATCCGAAACGGAAGCCCGATTCTGCTTCTCCCTGCGCTGTGTTACAGATGTATACGCTGATGTAATGCTTTTCACCCAGGTTTGCAGCTCCTGTCTGTTCAGAGCACGGAGCAGGACGTTTCGTGTCTCCCTGCTCTGAAAGTCTCTGACATTGAGCCGACCATTGCAGTGACGCCTTTGGAACTGGGAAATGCCAGTAAGTATATCTTAAAGTATCTTAAATCGCAGTAAAATTAGGAGTTGAATTTGTATATAACATTAGTGAAGGGGAGCCTGACTATTAACTGGAAGGTAGTAAAACCTGCTGAAGGCTCTGAAAAAGCACTCAAAACTGAGGATAACTGGATGAATGGGTCTGCGATTTTTATCTAAGCAGGTAGTGTAATATTTTTACTCTATTATTGCTTTCTCATAATTGCAAAAATGTGCTGATTTAAACCTATAAACTAACATTGTATATTGTTTAAATGTCTTTCTGAATTTCCCTGCTATTCAGTCCAGTAATAGTAGATTTAGACTGCACGTTTGAGGTTACCTGTATAATTTACACATGTATAAAGGTCTGTCATCATTTTTTTACGCTCCTCTGCAGGACAGGTCCCAGTACAGTACTGTGCCCAGCCTACCAATGGCATGGTGTATTTCAGAGCTATGTGCAGTCTCAATACCCTTCCAGAAGACCTCAAAATTTACATACCTCTGTTCTGCAGCGTTATTACCAAGTAAGGATGAAAAGGAAATTGCATAGTAATTACAAATCTCTCTTGGAGTTAATAAAAAATAATAAAATCAACAAACATTTTTTGTTTGTTGGGGGCACAAATAAAAACTAAAATTGAATGCCTTTTCAGACTGGTGTAGTACATCTTCTGCAGCTGGTTTTACTTGTGTGTCACTTGAGAGTAATGGTGCAGTGTGCCGTTTCAGGTTGGGCTGTGGAGTTCTGGATTACAGACAGCAGTCTCAACAGATCGAACTAAAGACGGGAGGGATGTCAGTCTCTCCACAAGTTATCCCTGACTTTGCTGACCTAGATATGTATGAACAGGTAGGTGAAATACGGTGCTGTATTCAGTTTTAGCCTGTGCAGGAATATTATCAAATAGCGTGGGTTCTATCGTTTTTCCTGTTGCTCTTTATTTGGCTTTATTGAAAACTTACTGAAAGGAGGTCTGACAGTAAGAGCTGAAATTATGACAAATATTTGTGAAACCATTTCTTAAAAGTGACCCTCAATTTGCAGGGAATCCTACTCTCATCTTCATGTCTTGAACGGAATCTCCCAGACATGTTTCACCTCTGGGGTGACATCTTTAACAGGTGAGAGGGGAATTTTTACCCCCAACCTTGGGCCCTTTCTAGTTTCTACGTGATCCATATGCCATTGTGTGGTTTGTCACACGATTTGCTCCCTTCCTATGTTCAGGAAGCGTGAGTGCTGGTGCCATTGCATGCAACCGGTTCTTGCAAGTCCTTTTCTGAGGTTGGTTTTTTTGTGATGCTCCAGTCCCCACTTCGATGACGAGGAGCGCTTGCGAGTGCTGGTGATGATGGCCACCCAGGAACTGTCCAATGGGATTGCTTACTCCGGACACAATTACGCCATGACCAGGGCGGGCCGTACCTTAACACCGGCTGGGGAACTTCACGAGGCGTTTGAAGGAATGGATCAGGTAGATCAGGGGTGTCAAACCCAAGTCCTCAAAGTCTGCATGGTCTGCTGGTTTTCATACTCACTTCAAGTGTTTTAGTTTGAAGCAAATATTTGGATTGGAAATCATCTCACCTGGCGTGGCCAGGTGTGAATCAGATTAGAGATCAACCTGAAACTAGAGGTTGGTGTCCCTGTTTTTGAGAATTATTTGTCAACATGTCACTGATACAACCACCAGCTTGCTAATATTGGCACTCATAATGATTCTATGGTTTTCATTTGAGTGTGTAAGATTTTGAGTTTTGTTGGGAGTTTTACAAAACTGCCTTTCTCTGAGGGGTTCAGAATAATGTATAAAGGTTTTCTTGATTGAAGGTCAAATTTATGAAAAGGATCACTGAGATGCCAGACCTGAGTGTCGTACTTCGGAAATTGCCTAGAATCAAGAAACATGTATTTAACCAGGAGAACATGAGGTGAGGATGTGATTAAAAAAATTATATTACATGAGTGTGGTAAGTCCTGTGTGTGCCTACACAAACCCAGACTCGTATATAGACCTACAACTCTGTTCAAATGTACATCCCAATGCACAGATGTGCTATTAATGCTACACCTCAGAAGATTTCAGAAGCATCCGTCACGGTGGAGAAGTTCATAGACGGCGTTGCTACCAAAAAGAAGGACCGCAAACCCACCCGGCCCAATATCACAGAGGTACTGCTGCCTCAGCATCTGAGGAAATGGCCACATTAGTTGTATGTTAAGCTTATCAGACACTGTCTGAAATTATTTGCTTTTTATTTATTTGAAATTATTTATTAATGAGACTACACATTTAGTTCCCATTTCAATTTGTGGGGAGTAGATGTTGGGGTCGTTCTTGATCATCTACTAGTCTGAAGAATAATATTTGACTGAAATTTTGGTTTTAACAGAGGCCACTTCACAGATCGGGTGCAAGTCGAAAACTTGTTGATGTAAGTAACACAAAAATACAACAAAGACCTTTCCTGTGCATTAGAATTCTTTATCGACGAACGAACGCGGCTGTCTCTTTTTTTTACATGCAGGAACGAAATTTCAAGCCTTGCCAGATGAAAACGTATTTCCAGCTTCCCTTTCCTGTGAACTTTGTCAGTGAATGTGTCCGCACCGTCCCTTTCACACATAAAGATTACGCTAGGTAACTACCAAAAACAAGACTTGATATTTCACAAGCAAATTACATGGCACAAAGGTTTTGTGTCTTTCACTTAGACGTTAATTGGTCCAAAATGTGAAAGAAAACAACCTTTGTAATGTAATTATAATCAAACTGCCAAGTGAATCAATCTTAATCTGTGCACAAATATTGAAACCTTGTGCAACACGTTGTCTTCCACTCGTAGCCTTTGCATACTTGGTCGGATGATGACTGCTAAATACCTTCACGGAGAGATCCGGGAGAAAGGCGGGGCTTATGGCGGAGGCGCAAGAATGGGACGAGGGGGACTCTTTTCCTTCTACTCTTATAGGTAGTCGGTTCAGTGCCTTATCCTTTGCTACCAACGTTAGCGTCTTGTGTATGTTTCTTATACGGTTTCACGTTTTTCATTTCTTTTTCTACAGAGACCCCAATTCTGTCCAAACCCTGTCTGCCTTCAGGAATGGAGTTGAATGGGCCAAGGATGGAAAATTCACTCAGCAGGACATCGATGAGGCCAAGCTCTCTGTGTTTTCAGGAGTCGATGCCCCCGTAGCTCCAGCAGATAAAGGTGTGTCTTTGTTGATAAACGTCAGGCAAGTGCCCGAGGGCGATGTGGACCGATGTCAGGTGCCGTTTCCGTGAGCGACTGCTCAGTCTGTCGGTGTCTGGCTCTCGGCACCGTTGGCCATTGGCTGCGCTAGCATCAACATGCCTCCACTGTTGTAGGGATGGGTCACTTCCTGAGTGGCATCTCGGACGAGCTCAAGCAGAAGCACAGGGAGCAACTCTTTGCAGTCACAGAGCGAAATCTGGCGGATGTGGCGAACAGGTAAACTTACTCGCTGTTTAAAATCTTTCCATTTAAAAGCTTTAAATGACATTCAGAAAATATTTTTTGCATAAATATGTACTTTTATTTGTGTTGTTACAGGTATCTTGGGATAAACCGAAATACATATGGAATGGCCATCCTTGGTCCGGAAAATGAAAATATCAAGAAGGACCCTACGTGGGTAGTAAAATTACATTGAAATCTGTCCCACAACAGATGTTTTTTATTGTAACATCATTCAGTAAAATTTCTTATGTCCAAGCAGCATGTCTGAATCTATGCCCAGATAATGTTATCAATTCAGTCTTCTCGAACTCAACCCTTGATCTAGGAACATTGACTACACAAGGTTGTAGATCTGTGTCTATGATGACAAACCTTGTGTGCAGTACAGAACATGCAGAAAATCTCAAAGGACTAAAATGTTAATACTGAACATGTGTATTATAACCGGTGTTTGTTGGTTACATTAATTTAAAAACCTTTACCTCTTTAAAAGTTAAACTTTATTGTGCTGAAATGCATTGTTTTGTTTAGCATTTTTGTGCTAAGTGTCATATTGGAAATTGTTTTGGCATTTCCTACTGGTTTGATTTAAATTAGGAGGAAAATAATTGTATTAACGTGGTCTACACATTAAATTTGACTTTAGCAGAATTTCAAAATGATAGTCACACAGTTACTACTCCTTCAGCAACTTTACATTGCATCAAACTCAAAGTCACACAAGTGTAAGGAACAAAACCCAGGTTTGGCATTTTCTACTAAGTGCAATACATGGCATTAACACAGCACAGGCGACGGGAACACAGCGAAGCGCCTACGGCTCTGGTAGGGGGTAGGAACGCCTTGGTGTGAGGCTTTCTAATCCTGCTGTTCCTACTTTGGTGTCTTGATTAAACGAGGGGTGAAAGAAAAGGTATGGGTGAAATAACTTAATGGGACAAAAGCTTCCACGCCAGCTCACATGGCAGAGGCCTCTGAGTCTTTTGACCGGTTGCGCACCACGTGTTCCAGCTGGCCTGAGTCAGATATGTCATAGCTCGTCTTGTACTTGGCCAGAATCTTCATCAGGGGACGTAACTTCAGCCACCACTGCTCCTTGGGAATCCGATGGCTGCGTGTGGGAGGAAGAAACGTGTGAAACCATGTGTAAATAAGCATTTAGAGACACTACGGGCAAATTCCAACCAGCGGTTCGTCCTACACAAAGTCTGTCTGGTCCTTGAGCTGCACCACGGGCTGGAAGATGAGAGCGCGCCGACGCATTCCCAGCAAACAGGCCGTGTCCTCTGAATTGGCAAACACCCTACCTGCAGAGTGACAAGGGACCATCAAGTCACTCAAGTGATCGCAACAGTTTTAACATTGTGCTGGTTACAGGGACGTCAGGTGATGCAGTGAATGATACACAAAATAGAGCTTTACGCCAGTTTCAGATAGAAGTGTTTAACTTTAGTTCTTTTTGTAAAAATGTACCATTTCTAGTCTGAATGAGATCTTGCAATAAACCAGTGGGTTAATCTGTCAGTGACATACATTTCGGAAAATATCATTTTATTTTCATACCATATAAAAATAATAGTGCCAAAATCAGTAATCAAAAGAATTTACCTTCGTCTTAGATCATCCATCGACACGGCAAAAGGCAAAAAAACGAATACGTTTAAGACACGTCAGCAAAGACTTATTTTTTAAAAGTATCCGTAACAATACAGGAAAGAAAATCGCAACTCTAAGTGTATTTGCTCACAGGTCTCAATATACTATATGCAGTTCTATTAAATAAGTTCAGGGGTAGATCAGTGATGCTTTGTTTAGTCTAAGAAATGGGTTGCTTAACTGGAGGCAGGGGTCTAGCAACAAATTGAGAACAAACTCATTACCACAGTACCTTGTCTATACGTCTCTTTAAGCTTCTTAGAAACCCATTGCATGGCTTTGGCTGATATCTTTGTTCCAAAATTCCTGTCAAATGGGGAGGGTGCACCTCCCTTTTTCAATAATGAAAAGATTTTCAAGCATTATTTTTTAATCAGTCAGACAGAAAACCATTGAATTTATCCAACAAATAATGTACTTAAACAGCACAATATTACAGAGGGGGGTGTTGCCTTGGTTACCTGCTGCATGTGACCGAGCACATTTTTTCTACTGTCAAAAACGCCCTTCCCTTCTTCTGAGTACAGCTGATAGATGAAATCAGTGGTATAATTTTCATTGCTGTTCTCGTTTCTGCAATGCGAAAGGTTGAGCCGAGTCGGGGTTTCAAGCTGTGCGACTTAAATTTACTCTGTAGACAAATGCATCTTGATGAGCTGAGGTTAAGCAACAAGTTACATTTCTCCCCTCAGCTACAGATCACAGCGATTTCTGGGAACATTGCACTACCCATTTGTTACATAGCTACTTGGCATGTTGGGCACTTCTTCTTGACCTTTTTGTGGTCTGGAATGAATACGGTTAGGAAAGGTGTCTGCGTTACCTCAGGACTAAACCTCTCTGGATGCTAGTCTTCATCTTTTCAGTCAAGTGTTCCACGTTTGCCTAAAAAAAATCTAATATCAAATGCAGATCATGCTAATGATGTAATTAGAATTCCAAATATGTAGTAATCCAAAAGTGTAAATAATTTGACACCTCTAATAGTTTTCTAATTTGAAAAGGAAATGCCCCTGGTGACCCCATTGTGTTGCTTGTGCTATATTTTAAAATGACCGGTAGATTGCTATCTTGTATCTCCAAAAAAATTTTTATTATATAATGTGATTTTTCGGTTGAAATCAAATTAGCATTACGCTTGCTTAAACATCCATACCCAACATTAACTAAATTACTGATACCAATGCTTATGTCCTAGAATAACGAATAGCAGCAGCATATTCTGTCTGCTTCGCCAAACTTAGACTACGCATACCTGTTTCATGAACAGGATAACAATTTCTCATTTAGAGGAAACGGCCAATGAAAGTAGGCTGATGGAAGTTTTATAGCATTCGAAATAGTAGTGTAAAACATTTTTGTGTGCTCTTCTGGTACCGTCATTAAGGACAACAAAGCACGTATGGAAATGTTTCATGTTTACAGCCAAAACAGGACAGATCTTCTGCCTGCAGCGGCGATCAACGTCACTACAGATTGCACTCTATAGACGATCTGCTAGTCTCACAAAGACAAATACGCAACCTGAAGGTCTCGGATGTCAAACGGCTCCTCGTAAATGTAGGCGGCGTCTGCCCCAGCAGCCAGGCCCCCTACACTGGCCAGGTACCCGCAGTACCCTCCCATGGTCTCGATGATGAATACGCGGCGTTTTGTCCCACTGGCGGACTGCTTGATGCGGTCACATGTCTGACATAAAAAGACCCACCCAATCACTACAGAGAACATCAGAACGATCATCAATGTTTTCACAATTTAATTTAAAAAGAAGCAAATTATTGTTTGTTTCATGTTACCTTCAGTAAGAGAAAGTAACAATAGTCAAAGAGACATTTAGCTTAAAACTTAATGTTTGTTAAATGTACAACTATTTAAATGCTAAGACAATTAAAACGGGGGCTAAATGTAGGTAGTTAAAAATATACTTGA
>JAOVYW010074533.1:13666-32439 GCA_025775045.1 Hiodon tergisus | reverse complement strand
AACACATTGTCTGGATCCTGAAGGCCCTTTCATACAAATATCAACTTTTAATTAAATGTTGTTAATAATAATAATAATAAAACTAAAATATTTATTTATGGTGAATACTTTGGATCCCCCTTACCTCCACAATGGCATTGAGAGCCGTGTCTGCACCAATGCTAAGATCGGTGCCCGGCACATTGTTACTAATTGTTGCAGGCAGCATACAGAGTGGGATGCAAAACTCCTGGTAGCTGGAACGAGCCTTGTAAAGTTGCAGCAAGCACTCAAACGCCTGAATTGGCAGTATAAGCGGGTTAGACCATTAGAGGAGCATCACCTAAACACGTTGGGTAGGCTAGGACCCTGCTTGTGGCGCTCTCTCCGTGTAATAGGGTCACTGGCTTCCCCTTGGCACCTTGGAGAAATACTGACGCTCGCTTTGGGCGAGTGAGCGGGGAGGGCGAATAGACGCGACACGCACGCGCGTGCCATGCTTTGGCCTCATGCTCTGGCAGAGATGCAAGACGCTGTCAGGGCAAGAAGCGGCCATGTCCACAAACAAAGGTGGTGTTGACAGCAGGTGGCTTAACCTTGATTAAACAAATACCGTGTTATACCATGCAACCCGAAAGGGAATTTTGTGGATACATATTCCGCAACCACCAAATGTGTGCATATCCTTAATGCAGAAAAAACTGAATACATAAAGGATTACTCTCTTTAAAAAAAATTTTAAGCTAACTTGAAGGCCTAGTTATTAAACCTGGCTTATCCAGAAAATATATTTAGATAGGACAGTTTTACACATTACCAATTCATGCATAACTGAAACTAATCAGGTTAAGTGGGCAAACAGTAAAACTGTGGTGAATCTTCCTGGAACAGACCCTGGAAACTTACGCGGCAATAAATAGTAAACTGAATGCCTTTTAGCCATATATATCTCTTTATGAAACAAGCATAGGACAGTAGAAAGCCACGGCAGCCAAATCATGCCACGTCACAGCATGCCTGGGCCACTACTTACCTGGTAAAGAGCTCAGCTTTGTCCTTACCAGCCAAATCAGCCAGAAAACTCCAATAAGAGTTTTAATGAAATAAGAGCCCAAGTAATGGCTTCTATAGCTTCCATTTATCATTCAGATATGACGGACTGTTTCCTTGCCATTTGTATACTAGTACTGTCCTAATGTAGATTGCATCAATATTTGTAAACTGCCCCCCCCCCATTTGGAATGGAGATTAGTGGTTTTATTTATTTTAAGCTAAATGTACAATGGTATAGCAGTTCACATACCAGTTTTGACCGGCTGATAAATCAAAGTCAGAGCAGTAAACAATGACTCCAGAATGTGGTTGACTGAATCGACACCAGCTGCACTTACATTAGTGATAGCGTTCAGCGCTGTGTCAGCGCCGATGCTGAAATCTGAACCCGGAATATTGTTGGAGACAGTGGCCGGAACCATAACCATGGGGACACAGAACTCGTCATATTTCCCACGAGCGGCTAACAAGTCCATCAGTCCCAGGTAGGCCTGCAGGGCAGAGCCAGGTCTTTACAGACTGTAGCAACTGGCAGAAATATGACATGAGGGGCCAAAGGGAGAGCCAGGTCTATCACAACGGACAGCACGACACAGAGGTGCCAGGCTACATAGACAGAGAACAAAGTAACACATAGGATGAGATTGAGAACCTCTGCATGTACAAGCATGTCATGAACCAGGGAGGAGATGCATCCGGTTTCAAATAAAGTAAATATATTTTGGTTTTTCAAATATTACATTCTCTCCTTTTTATGCAAACTTTTTTAAGTAAGGTACATATAAGTGATGTATCTACACCCATCCCTCAAATTACAAACGTAATTACCTCCAGGAAACCACATTCCCGTTATTTCTGATGTAAAAAATTAAAATTCTGACTGGGTCCCCCCCCGCCCCCAGAACAGCCATCAGATAAATGTCCCCCACATATGTTAGAATACCATATAATCATAAAATTCAGAAATATTTTTATTACCGTGGTCATTACCATTTGAATTATTTGAAAAGAACTAGCTACGTTTTAAATAAAATGTTGTCATTGTACAGCAGTTACAGTATAAATACCACATATACTAATCAATGAAAAAGCACCCAGACCAATAAGAGAAGAGCTGAGATGTTGGAGGGGTTTCTCATGTGCTCGGTACAGCTATAATTCTCGTTACTTACCAAGTGGATGGCTCATATGAGGGCAGGTTCTTCATTGTAGCGAAAAACATTGTAGCGTTTGTAAGTCGAAAAATAGGTACAGTATTTTTGTTGTAGCAGATATTAATACATTTCTATTTCTAATTTCTAAATTAATAAATTGTTTCTAAATCGAGGGATGGATGTACTAACATGCCATTCAAATATTTAAGATTGATTATTTCTAATAGAAATTTGGTTCCAATTTCAAATAAAAATTTATTTTAAAACGCATCTTGAATAGTGCAGTATCATTGAGCAAAAACGAAGTATAAAACATAATTAAATGCAGTCTTGATTTCCCCCCAGTAGTCTGGAATATGTACACCAATTTATTCCCTCAGACATGTTAAAAAGAGTAGACCACTTAATTTTTTTTCTCTTCTGGCTGAAGTCAAGCAAGTAAACATTAAAAGTAATCGTGCACCAAATTAATAAGCAGGCTTATCTTTAAGTATTCCCATGCAGCACACAATTCACAAGAAGCAAATGTGACACCAGGTAGTTTTTGGATCAAAAAAACTGCAATGTGTGTGAGGTGACAAAGGAGGGCATTCGTAGAAAAGGGTTAGCTAAAGTCACACTGGTTTAAACAGTAAAGATCAGCGGTCCTTTCCTTACATATGCATTTGATTTACCACACCAGCATTCATTTGAATTCAGCAAAACAAAGGATTAATAAAATGTCGGCCACATACCTCAAATCCACCAATAACAAGCAATGCATTAATGTTGTGTAGTCGCATCTGCTCAGCAATTTTCTCAATATGCTTTGCAGGAAGTGTTCTGAAAATCAGCAAAAACTTTGTATGGACAAAAACCCATGTCCTTATTATGAATAGAGCAATACAGTTTGCCATCACTACTTCTCAGTAAAAATTACATATTGTTAAGAAAATAACTTACATTTATTTAGCATTAAACCATGGTCACAAACATTAATTCATAATATCACATTAAAATTGTAATTCATTTAAAACATTCCCCCCCCAACAGAAAACATGGAAACACAAAATAGTTTTTAAAAGCTTTTACCGTTTGGTTCCTAAAAGAGATCCTCCTTGTCCAGTCCAACCCCCAACATCTCCCCATTTGATCTCCTTTATCTAAGAAAATAGATACGAATATATACACCACATTGTATATTTATCCCAAAAAAAATCAGCAAAATTCAAAAGATATCCTGATTTTTTCCCCATAAATATTGGCAATTCTGTTCAGTCGTTGGGGTAAGAAACGGCTATGTATTGAGCCATGGAAATACATTGCAAGGATTATACCAATTATTAATTGAATACATGATAACTTTTAATTGTACTATGTACTTGCTTGACTTCAGCCAGATGTATTTTAAGTGGTCTTGTTCTTAGGGTTGTTATGGTATTTTGAAGACCATACCAATAACTATGTATGCATGTCATTACAGTAGTTCATGTCCAAAATGTCATTATGTATACTGTAGCTAAATTAATTTTATAAGAAATAAATCCCACAATTCACCTACTTCTGCTGTGCTCATCAAAATTAAGGCTAAATACTTTTCTTTTGTATATACTGTATGGGTCTTTCATGGAAGGTGAACATAGGGAACATTTATTTTGTATATAACTAAATGTCAAACTAATCAAATTAACTAAAATATCAAAAGTATTTATATTTGCATTTGAAGGGTCTGTTTAGGACAAGACAAATAGAGTCTATAATACAGTCTAAATAAACCAAAAGATTCCTGTTAATTCCCATTAACTACAGTGGAAATTTTCCCCCAAAATTTTACATCCCTGCTAATAATTACAGCAAATGAATGAAAACATGTCTGTGTGGGGTAGCAACCATAATAAAAAATTTAAATACAAATAAATCTACAGTACAGTATATTTTTGGGAATGCTAAAGATCAGCCTACACAATGTAAATTCAATGACTCAGACTGAATAGCCTTTTTCTCTCATCTTAATCCATTTAATTTTGTGTAACCAGATTTTAGCTAAACGTTGAACAGTGGAAAGGATTAGACACATATTTCAGACAATGAAAATTCTACAAAAGAAAAATAAATATTCCTGAGAAACACATTGAGATTAATGAATTATGAGAATGCAGAGAATGACTTTAGGGTGAACGTATGAAATGAATTGGCTCAGATGATGGTATGTCTGTGAGGAACTGCACAAGCTGGTGACTCCCTGTAAGTCCCCGCAATCTACAATTCCAAGCTGAGGTTTAAAACCAGGTGGGGTCCGTCCAGTTCAAGATAAGACACTGAAATACTCATTTTAATAACGGAGTTGGTACCTAATGCTTTGAATAAAGGTAAGGCCTACCTGTCCTTTAGAGAATCCCTCAAACCCATCGCTGACCGCGAGCATGGTGTGCCCCTCGGAGATGCCCACCCTCACGGCGGATCGTACTGCTGCGTTCATGCCCGCGGCAGGAGCGCCCACATTCAGCACGGCCACGTTGAATGAGCTCTGGGAGATCGAAGAGCACAAAGGGTGGGACATGTGGCTGAATAGTCCCTCTAATACCAGCCCTACGTGCACGTAAGCTCCTAGGCAATCAATGTCGGGTCTTTTTTGTTTTTGTCAAGGGTTGGGTGCCTTGTTTTACTGCTTTATCCTGCTATTGTATTATATTGCGTTGCGTTTCCGTCCTGACTGTTATGACTCGCTCCTGGATAAGAGCACCTTCTAAGTGCATAGAATGTTTAATGGACACATCCAACCCATTTGGCAATATTTGTACCCTAGGGGTTATCTGTCAATAAACTGGGCACTGCCATCATGATGCTGTGGATGATGCTTTGAGATTCCAAAGCTACAGCGCGAAAAAAAATTTCAGCCATATTCCGTTTTTGTTATGAGCTAAATTACATCTGAATTATTATAATATGCTAGAGCTCTTTAGACTTGCTTTTAATTAGTGTAAAATAACTGTATTGATCTAATTTATTTATTAGATTGATGGCTATAATCCATACTATTTTGAGAACACGTTTACCACATTAGATTTTAAATATAAATAAATATATAAACTCATCGGCCACTTTATTAGGTATTATTTAAACCATTGTTTAAATAGAGAGAGGGGTCAACAACCAATTTAACAAAGTACAGGAAATTATGGTTAGTTGAAGAACTGCTCATTAATGCAAATATCTAATCAGCCAATCACGTGTCAGCAAATCAATGCATTAAGGCATGTAGACACGGTCAAGACAATCTGCTGAAGTTCGAACCAAGCATCAGAATCGGGAAGAAAGTTGATCTAAGTGAATTTGAATGTGGCATGGTTGTTGGTGCCAGGCTGTTTTCAGTATTTCAGGAACTGCTGATCTACTGGGATTTTCACGCAAAACCATCTCTAGGGTTTACAGAGACTGGTCCGAAAAAGAGAAAATATCCAGTGAGCGGAAGTTCTCTGGGCAAAAATGCCTTGTCGATAGCAGAGGTCAGAGGAGAATGGCCAGACTGGTTCGAGCTGATAGAAAGGCAACAGTAACTCAAATAACCACTCAATACAACCGAGGTACGCAGAAGAGCATCTCTGAATGCACAACATGTCGAACCTTGAAGCAGATGGGCTACAGCAGCAGAAGACCACATCGGGTGTCACTCCTGTCAGCTAAGAACAAGAAACTGAGGCTACAATTTGCATGGGCTCACCAAAACTGGACAGTAGAAGATTGGGAAAATGTTGCCTGTTCTGATGAGTCTCGACTTGCTGCGACATTCAGACGGTAGGGTCAGAATTTGGAATAAACAACATGAAAGCATGTATCCATCCTGCCTTGTATCAACGGTTCAGGCTGGTGTCAGTGGTGTAATGGTGTGGGGGATATTTTCTTGTACCTAATAAAGTGGCCGTTGAGTGTATAAATACAGCAATAATAAAGAGCTAATGCTTAATAATAGTAAACTGCATTCAACACTCCTGTCAGAAGTACAAACATAAGCCAACATGTGTTAATTAAAATACAAATATGGATTACTAAAATTATTTAAGAACTATAACAGGTTTCATCCATACCAAACTAAAATAAGGTCCTTAACGAAAGGTAGTTTCACTTTAGTTTATTCATTTATGGATACATGCTAAAAATCAGAACGGACGCTATGTCAGGACCAAGGCAATTATATTAAAACATGTATATCTTTTTAAACTAATTTTAAACATTTTGGCCCTATAACTTAGCCCTACAAGATGCTATGGCAAATGCTTAAAATGTGATCTAAGATGAGCTTTTATCAGTTTCCAAAAAGTAATTAGTTAAAACCATTGATACCTCTATCGACCGTTAGATAAACAAACAATGTTATCTTAAATACACAGTTCAAAATGATAGAAATGCATGACAATTGTTTCATAAAATGCATTTGTCTCATTTTAAAAGACACATTTACTCACATGCGGAAGTTCAAATTCTGGTTTGCGATGAGCCAGGAGTTTGTACGTTTTCAGATTGTTCTCAAAACTCCTGCAGTCATACAATAAATACATTTATAGTTTCCATAGATGTCAGCATTAACGTTGGGTTGTTATCATAACCTTGTTTCCCTGAAATAGAATAACTAAGGAGTTATTTCCCCAGTAACCCAGAAATATCAGAACAGAAATGCCAAATATAGCTGGAGCACGTCTGATCTTGTGCGTCATAAATCTTGTAAAATTATGCAGATTACAATGTCCATTCTATTTTCTCTTCTAAGCCATTGTAGCACCACAGTGAGAGTGAAGACTAGTGGCTAATCTTTCTATTTCGGGAAAACCAAAGTTATTGTGCAAGAGGCTATAGGGTTTAAAGACTTTAATTGATTTATTTTATATTGGTTAAATGAATCCCCTATATTGTGCTGGCAGCAAGTTAGCTGTGTAGCGTTTGGGGCTTGTCGTGTCAGATTTGCACCAATCAGAACATCTGTCGATGCATCCGTTGATGTGTTGATCGCTTCCGTTGACGCAGTCCTCCAGGGATAGAGGGATCATTGACTGGTTTACATGGCAGGGTTAGGCCGTAAGGTAACACTTGACTTACCACGTGAAAAGAGCAAGCAAAACGCACTTAGGTGCTTTGCGGAAGTGACTACCAACAGAAAGGCTGTCTTAAGAGACAAAAGTCTCAACTCAGTGTCCTGCTGATGTCGAAACATCAAAGCCACATTGGCAAACATCAAAGGTGCATCGAAAAAGTCCACACGACATCAAAACATCTGAGCTGCATCGACAGTTAAACGTTAAAACTCGCTAGATTAATTTGCGCTGCATGGATCAAGTCTATAAACCAAGATCGAAAGACCCGGGGAAGGGCGATGAGTGAGGCACACAAGGTCGCAATCCGGCAAACCAACAAACCAAAGCACAGTCAATTAAAACTTTATTTCTAAATAATATTTGATGACTGTGGCTGTCATTACGTTCCCCTCAGTCACTGAAAGTGAACCTCGGAACTTTAAAACTTTTGAGAGCCAATGTTACTTTGATGAAGCCACAAACCATCTATCAAAACCAAACACTGATTAATACTGTGCTCCATCACATCCTTTCTTAAGCTTTCTTTTCTTGGAAAATCCAGCCATGAAGCCTCTGCATGGTAAGCATTAGAGTTTTTCCCATTTGGCCATACCTGCCCCGCAGTCTAACAGCTTCTTCAAACTTCTTTTCATCCATGGCTTTCTGCACCTCCTGGGTCTGTTAGAAAACGTACTTTTAGTCAGCGGTTTTAAGTTTGAAAAAATCTGAAAATATTACAGTACATTACAATATAATATAGCACACAACAATATGAATGAGTAATATGAAAAGCACTGAATTAGATTGAGCCATTTGGATTAAATGGAGTGACTGTGTAGACTGGACACGAGTTACACAATCAAATCAGTGAAATCCTAAGACAGGTTTCACCCATTTGGCGCATTGACAAGTTCTGAACCCACCATCTGTACACACTCCATGAGTGGCAGGCGGACGGACTGGTTGCCGCACAGTGACACGACACAGGCTGGCGTGTTCGCTGTTGTTTCCAGCAAGGCCAGCACAGCCTCTACACCCATTCGACTGGCCTGGCAGTAGACAGAAACATTTAAAAACAAAAATGAAATCCCTTGTTCTGGCTCTGGATTAACATTATTGGACAGAGACAAAAGCGTATTATGTGCTTAAGCTAAAACCAAACTGCTGTAAAAAGGCCTAATGACTCTGAAGGAATATACATTTTAAGACTGCTTGCGTCACAGATCGTCCCCATTCTGAGCTCACCAGAATTCGGTCAAATGCAGATGGGGTCCCGCCTCTCTGTACGTGTCCCAGGATTGTAACCCGGGTGTCAAAGCCCAGACATTTGACAACAAGCTGTAAAAGAAATGCAAGGATTTTATGATTTTAATGATGATTTTATTTTCTTTGTCAAAGAAATTGTATTGTATAGACATTGAAATATCGGATCACTCTGAACTGCGTTCATTGCAATCCACAATTTTAAGCATGGGTTTTATCTAGCTGAAGATGACAAAAAAATAAACAAATATTACATGTAATATTTTAGTACATTGTAGCGTTAAAATATATTTCAGTTAAAATTACGCATTGTTGATTGTTAGTATCGGTACTAATAATCAAGACTTACCTCCACCTGTATCACTTCTAACATTAGTAAATGCAAATGTTTAAACTGTTAATGATTAAAAAGTTACTCAAAAGGACGTAAGGTGAAAAGAGAATAAAACAAAACCGTGCATCACATGCAAAACGTTAACTTGTTTTCAGTCATGTTAGTCAATTAAATCCTTAATTAAACGTTTATGGGTGAATTAAATGAAGTTTTAATTATATTTTGCTGTGGGAAACTACCCACAGTTTCAATACAAAGACAGTATGTTTTGTTTTGTTTTGTTTTGTTTTGTTTGTTAATCTATTAAATGACAAAACAGCAGGGCAAGAGCAGGAATAAGTACTGCACACAACCCCAGTACAACTCCTGCAGGAGCAAAGAGCTAACTTGATGTTGGATTAAATTAAATTCAATATAAAGTAAACTTTGAAAAACTTTGAAAATACAACTAAATTTTTGTGTTTTGTGAGTAAATCAGAAGAAAATAGTTTATATATAATTTTATATTATATATAAATTTAACATGACAGAGAAAGTGGGAGTAATACTACTACATTTACATGCTAATGTATATCTTGAATTTGGAGACGCATAATTTGGAGATGCAAAAAAATAATGAACCAATTATGCGTCTCCAAATTCAAGATCTACATTTGCATGTAAATGTAGTAGTATTACTCCCATTTTCTCTGTCATGCTTTAATATCTCTAGGAAGGTTGATTGCCAAGCATCTGGTTTTAGGCGAGTTCAAGGACAAAAGCACACTATTAATGCAAGTTAGATGGAGCAAAGTACCAGAGCACTCCGGATGGGACAGAAAACCACACACGGGGCAGTGGTCAATGCAGGAGTCGCACTGATAAGCAGGAGTACTTACATCCTTAACATGGTCTGAAGTAATGGGTTTGTTGTTAGAATCAATCGCACCTTCTGCTACTATTATGATATTCAACCTTTTCTTCCCTGTGCGATTCTATGAGAACAACAACAACAACAACAACAGAAAACACACACACACACACACACACACACACACACACAACAGAAAAAGAAAATCTAACGTTTTGCAGATGTTGGAAAAAGCTGGAGCCCATTTCAGTGAAAACATTTACATGTCCCAGGAGTTAATCCAGATCCATCATTTTGTCTTTTCATTACATCTTAATAAAATTTTGTGGCGGCCTCCTGACCATTTTAAATATATACTCACAATGTCAACAAGTCATGGTGCTCAGATCTGCTTGCTCTCCTAGGGCATGTGGCTACTTTTCACCAGTGGGCCATGCTTTTGGTTTTCTTTAATGGCAAATTCTGGTACTCACATCCTTGACAATACTAGAAGTAATAGCTTTTCCATGTCTGTCAATGGCCCCTTCAGCAACTATGATAATGTTCAACCTTGTGCCTCGGGATCGAGTCTGGACAATAACAGAAACACCGCAAGAATAAGTGCCCTGGACTTGACCCGCATATATGGAACCGCACCAGGGCAGTAAACAATCCCAGCCTCTTTGACGCCGATTGAAAATTAGTGACACGTGTACTTCTGTCTGCCAAGGCATAATCATTTCATTGGGACTCATATGAGAAATTGTAAATTTCATAGAGACATCCGTCTCCGGTATTCCTTTAAAACAAAGCATTATTAGTTAAATTTGCATACAGAACGAACCAGAAATCACTTTTATTTATAGCCTTCTTGACATGCATGTAAATTAAGTTCTTATTTAAATTATTAAGCAGCATACCCTGAAATTCACTGTCACACGATATTTCTATAAACTTCTCTGACCAGAGCTCGCTAGTTATTACTTGTTCCAGTATACACTATGACCACTAAGAAAATCAGAATAGCCTTTTCTCAAACAAGTGTCATATTTGCATAGGTTGCTATTTAGTGAGGATAACAATGAATCATTTTATTTCTATATTTTACTGTTACACATTTATTTTTACTTTGAACAGTTCCAACACCCACAGCTGATTCTGGTGCAAAATGTAGAGCAGTAGATTCATTAGGTCCAAGTCAGCACAACAAGAGAATAACCAAAAAGTAAATACAAAATACTAATTTACACATTCTTCTAATTCATTCTCATTGAGCCACTTTTTATATAGCATATTAAGTAATGACCAATCACTTACCTGACTGGCTAGAATGCTAAAAGGAATTAGAACCAAGAAAAAAACGGGAGAACATGGAGAAGGGTTTGCTCAGGCTTAATCCATTACCTCAGACAGCTTCTGACACATCTTTTCTTCCCAGCCATCCTCAGGGGGCATCTCAGGGATGAGAACCCAATCTGCTCCACAGGCCAGAGCACTCACCAACGCCAGATACCTAGCGTAAACGCATACATCCTGAATTCATTCACAGGCCGCAAGGCTCACCTGGGACCAGATACCTATGGTAAACCCATATAACGTGGCAAATGGGAGGAAAATTGCCACTAAATTTCCAGATACTTTTTCAGAATTCAGAATTTTTTTTTCTTCTAATTATTTAATTTTTTTCCTCACATTATTACAGTAGTTTCATGTCCAACATGTCTTATATAGTGACAGGGAATATTACAACATTTCATTTTTTATTTTAGTCAGTTTAAGTAGCAAAAGCAAACATATGGCATATACTTAAATGTTTTGGATAACCATGGATGGAATAACAACCACTGAGCATGCACTACACATATTTCCCATCACATGTCCTGTCTGCTTCTTCGGTGTTAATTATCTGTTTATCATCTGTTAATCATCTGAGGAGTTTCTGAGGTACTTATAATGCCGAAGAAATATATTGGCGTCTCCCCTTTGTGCACACTGATTCGGAAAATCCAGAAAATCACTATATTACTAAGAAGGAAGTTCTTCAGTGTAATTTCTTCTACGCCCGGCAGAAGGTTCCACAAAAAGGGGAAAAACTCACAACAATGCGGATGAACATTTTGCTCAAGTTGTGTATGCTACACAGTAATAATGCTCACAGCCAATGTCTGCTGGGAGAGATTTCTTGATGTATTTTGCCCTGTATATACTCCTCCCACCAGACATTCCACGTTACAGATTGCAAGGAAAGGTACAAGAAACAAGAGAAGGCAGACTGCATTGTAGCCATCTCTGATTTGTGGGCAAATGTACGAGGGCAAGGTATAATAAACTATATTTTCTCTACCTCTCAACCAGTTATTTCCTTCAAAAAGCACAGACATGAATGACAACAGACTACACAGGCACATACATAGCTCATAAGCTGAAAGCAGTAATCAATGATCTTGGACCACAGAAGCTTTTTGCAATTGTCACTGACAATGCTGCAAATAAGAAGGCTGCTGGGTCTCAAGTCCCATTACAACTATTGGTTGAGCTGCGTACTGAACCAACTCCTCAAGGACATCACAGGGTTGAAAAGGATGGATTCCCTCTACAAGAGAGCCACGTAAGTAGTTAAATACGTGAAAGTGACCTACAGCTCGAAGTGGATATGGAAAGCTCCATAAAGGCAATCCTGCAAGAAGATGTGTTTCGGGAGGGAGTGGTAAGCAGCCTGGAGATACTCTCACCGGTAGCATTAGCCATTGCTCAGATTGAAGGAGAACACGCCGTCAAGTCAGGTGCTGATTCGAAAGAAAAAATAATAATCAGCACTGCCCTGGAATCAGTGCTCCACCGCTACTCAAATGAAAGAAACATTCGGTCATTGAATTTGCGGGGAAAGTGCCAAAGTAAGCTGAGAAGCAAATCCTCCCGGGTGAAGCAAAAAACATCGCTTACAATATGATTTCTACCCTCTCTTCTTGCCTTGGTCTTGATGAAGGCAAAGTTCTTGGAATTCAGGATCTTGAAAGTTCTCTACCACCCTAGGCCTTTGGAATGTTGATGACATTGGGCAGTCATGCCAGCACATCTCTGCATCCACCTGGTAGAACGGACTTTATGCAACAGGCTTTTGAGCAAGAGGTTCACTAGCACACAGGATCACCAACACACTGGTAACAATTGGGGAAAACCTGAGGCTCTTTAAGTCAGACATGGAACCATCAACAGCATGGATGAAAAGTGACTCAGAATCTGCTACAGTACTGTGCAAAAGTTTTAGGCACATGTAAAAATTATTATTCTGTAAAGCGAAGATGCTTTCAAAAATAAGTAAATTAAAAGTTTCTAAATATAAAATGAATATTATAAAAGGGCAGTAAACAGTAAAAAAAATTCAATATTTGGTGTGACCACCATTTGCCTTTAAAACTGCATGAATTCTCTACACTATCGTGCAGTTTCATAAGGCTTCGGCAGGTAGATTCTTCCAAGCATCTTGGAGAACTTTCCACTGTCTTTGGCTGTCTCACTTGCCTCTGTCTGTCCAGATAATTCCAGACAGCCTTGATGATGTTGAGATCAGGGCTCTGTGGAGGCCAGAACATCTGTTGCAGAACTCCTTGTTCTTCTTTCAGAAAATGAATATTTCTAAATCTAACAATGTACTTTTTTCTACTGATAAACTAATGCAGAAGAAGACTACATTTATGTAAAAAAGCCTCAGACTTTTGCTCAGTACTGTACATCATTAGAGTCAGAGATCTTGAAAGAGGAAATTAATGTCTAAAGCCAAAGAGGAACAACCTGGAAAATATTTAGACATAGACAGACATTGAACTGAGCCATAATTCAGGCCATACCTACAACACATATACACAAGCAACACAAACAGGAAGCCTGTCCTTTGGATATCCTTCCTTACCCACAATGTCTGCCCATGACTTCCAACACGAATGTCCTTTGGTGGCTGAAAATAATGAGGGGGCACAAGTTAGTAACAAATCGTGTCAATTGTCTACGCTAAGTACTTTAAAATTTGACGTTAAAAAAAGCTTCAAGTAATAACCTTTGTGCAGTAGTCATGATTGCGTCCACAACTTCAATGATTCTGTGCAGGGCCGAGTCTGTCCCAATTGTCATATCGGTGCCGCAGAAGTCGTTGTCAATTGACCCAACCATGCCAACGATGTGTAGGGCTGAGTAATTCTGAGCTGCCTCCTCATCAATAAGCCCTATCCGAATGGCCAATACAAATCCATAAGCCAGAAGTCTTCAACAATGAACAACCACACCCATGAAATAGACACCATTATACACAATTTGTAGGAATTATTATTATTTTTTTATGAGCACATGGTTACTGGAGGTAATTTACTCGATGCCAGTGGTTCCTAATCCTGGTGCCGGAGGCCCATTATGCGCCATATTCAGTCCAGGTGAAATGGTATATGGTGAAATGCAGTAGTGGTTTAAGCTTTAAAACGGTACCCCATTCAGTAAAGGTCCTAAAAACATTATCTGAATGTATGAAAACATGCTGTGGCTCCCTTGGCCTCTGCACCTTGCTGGACCAGCTCCTCCAGTAAGCTGCTCCACTCCTCCCGGAAGAGGTTGGCCCCAGTGAGGCTGCCGTCGCCTCCAATCACACACAGGTTGGTGATGCCCAGCTGCACCAGGTTGTGGGCAGCCTTCAGGCGGCCCTCCCGCATCCGGAACTCGTGGCAGCGGGCGCTGCCAATCACGGTCCCACCCTGCCAACAGACCAGTGGTTAATCGGCCATCATTTGATATGTGACTATCGTGCAAACCCGGGAAGTTTCTCCTCCTTATTAATGATTCTTGGCAGTGGCTCAAGGAAAAAGCTACGGTGACAACGCAGCCCGAAAACCAGGGAAACGTTGCTGTTAAACTTACTACTTGTAACATGCTGGAGACACTCTCCCATGTCGCCTCCTTTATATTATCACCACCATCCACAAGTCCCTGATAACCCTTCATGAGGAAAAAAATTAATTAAAACACTAGTCAGTCAATCTCCAGTGCAACTTGTACAACAGTGCATTAGAAACTGCTTGCTTCGTTACATGTACTGTAAAGAACCACTGGTGCACGCATATTTCCATTACCATGCCTCTGAAGTGCTCCTTGGATAGCTCTTTTTCACTTATGAACTAACCTCATGAATGAAGTAGACTTTGGCTCCCACATAGATTCCCATTCGCACAACTGCACGGACGGCAGCATTCATACCTGTATGATTGTACAGAAAAGGGTAGGTTGACAGTCAAAGCAGTACTTTGCAACCACACATGGCTAGCTCATAGTTTTTATTTCCACATATATAAAATAATTAATAAGGCCCACAACAAAGATGGATGAATTATAAGGTTGAGGAATGTCAAGGTTGGTGCTTACAATGGGCCAAACCTTATGGAATAATGATTTCACTGATTAAATTGCATTATTTTAAATAGCAAAATTACATTTTTTTCTCCAGTTACAATGCTTGTCAGAAAATCAAATACTCTCTGCCTCTCTTTAAACCGAAGCAAATCAAATAAAGACCTATTCCAAGGCTGTGTGTGACTTGGCTAGCCCTTTTCCTCAGAATTTCTCTCAACCATGTTTGGTAAAATGCTCACAACACTCCTACCACAACGTACGGCTGCTATTCACACACTTTTCAAAACATCTTTGAGACGCAAGGCTGTACCTGGAAGTGTTGTGAATTTGCAAGAAACTCCAAGATTCAGCATGGAACAAACAGGCAACTGAAGTAAAATCTGTATAAAGGTCTGGTTTCAGAGTTCTCACAAAGCCAAAAAACACAGAATTTTGACAAAAATAAATAATGACTGATTTGAGTTTGAGTCATTATTCCATTTACCAATTTAGGAGCTAGCGAGGCATTCTTGCAGCAAGCGCATTTCATATTTCATCGGAGATATTTCACACAAATGTTTAGTTCAAAATAATTCAATAAATTAAAAATTACTATTAAAAAGTTTTGAATTTTTTAAAAGTTTTTTTTCACCCTCAGGCAGCTCTGGGGACACGCCCTAGCTGACAGGCCAGGGCTTTGTTGTACACCCGAATGGTCTGATAAACACCATCCAGAAAACTTTCAATATTATTGAAACAGAAAAGACACAGAATCCCAAACAGCTGTCAGATCAAGTACAAATTTAAAAAAATAAACGTTTTTCAACCATGTTTAACTTGGTGTAACTGGGGCAGATTTATGGAGTTATTGACAGAAGGAAGACAATGGTTATTCATTACAAAATTTCCCTTAACATTTCCCAATCAGTGTGTCTAATGATTTTCCGTCAGAAGCTACACCCACTCCAGCAAACCATATTATCTTAACATAACTTTGCTAGCCGACTGCAAAATCTACTCTTAAAACTACCATGAAACTATTTTCCAATGCTTGGACTTGAGCGTTTCTGATAATTATTCCATCTAAGCTGTTAATTATCTGAAAAGGATGTTTTTAGGGGTTAACAGCTGACTAGTAATGTCTGTTCTATATTCAATAAGGTACAAATATAGCAGCAACTATGCCAGTCATCCATTACCAGAGTTGCATCCGCTCGTCTGCACCTTGGAATGTAAAGACATATATAATGACATTACTACTTAGCCAATTAAATCATAGGCTAGGGCAATGTCACATCGTACTGAATGATATCCATTTTACATGGGGACAATAAGTAACCTTACATGTGCAAACTTCCATCTCCAACATCTGTTTGGTATTCTAACCAAGAAATATACATATTTATTTAGCGATTTAGTTGTAAAACAACCCTCTGGGACAGACCAGATACCAGACGGGATAAAAAAAAAACTATCACAGATTACTAAAATAATTATCATAATCCCCAAACTTTGCACTGAACCACTGCTATCGCATATCACTGTCGTGGTTTAGGAATAAAACCTAATTTTGACTACGATCCCAAATTATAACACTAGTTTATAACACATATAAAATAACAAACTAAAGTTAAATCCGACGGAGTCAGAGTGACATAAAAATGATGGTCTTTCCATGCGATTCCTGCGTATAATTTACTATACCGGAAAAATTGTGGAATAAACACGAAAAGACTTCTGGCAAATTTAAATCCGGTCAAACAAACATTATGTCCAAAATGCAACATAAAGTGAAAAGCGGCAATCGCAGTTTCCTAATTTTACGCGTACTGCTACTTTTCGATTTCATTCTTAAACATGCCAGTATCAGTATATTAGTTCAGTATAATTAGCCAAACATGTAAATGTGATAACTACATTTTTCAAGAAAACATGTCTAAAGCCATTCGAGTTGTCATTCTCTTCACTTTGAGATTATTAGCGCTTACTCAATGTGGATGCTGTGAGAGCAGCTACAGACCGAGTGTGTACCCTGACATATCGCAAGCTACGTAATGATGTTCACACGAACTGTATGCAACTCAGTAATTCAGAAATATTTTTAAAATAATATTATTAGTATATTTTTTTCTTGAAATAATTTGCATAGACTGTGCTTTCTAGATGAGCACGGATATAATAATTGAGCTAACCATGTATTCTTAAATTAGACAGTGGTACAACGCAGTACTTTCTCGAAAATACCTTTTTATGTAATCTTACTCCTACTAATGGCTAGCTAGTCAAATAATGCAGCAGAATTCGTACGCGCTCGGACATTTCGTCCTAAAGGCCCAGCTAGGTAGTGAGGCAAACTGTATGCATCGTTGTGTCAATATTACATAGTTACCTTGAGCATCCCCTCCGCTCGTCAGCACAGCAATAGCTTTCCCCGCACCAGAAAGATTCTCAAAGAATTTCTTGTCAGACATAATTTCAGTTTGTGTTCAAGATTAAATAAAGTGGAGTAAACTCTGACAATATAACAACGTAAATGTCACATGAATACAATTAATAAGACGGTGAAATGTTCCAATTTCGGAGAGTTTTCTAGTTGCTGCGGTAATGTCCGCCTACGTTACCCGCCTGCCTTTACCTCTCTAGTCTCTGCTTCCACTAATTCTCTATCGCTGCAATTTTTTAACAACGTCAGTCACTGGTCACCTGAGTAACTGACGTGGTTCTCATCCAATAGAGCCTAGGATCATGTTTGCGCACGGTTCTTCCCAATCGTGTTCAATAAAGTCTCAAAAAGGGAATAAGAGTGTGCATGTCGAATAACCCTCGTTATATTAACAAAATAAACTAAAATAGCGAGACTCGTTCGTTATTTGATTTGGGATGCAGAATGTACAGTAATATTTCAATCTTGATTCATATAAATGTTTTAGTTTTCAATACAACAACCAATTTAATATAATAACGGGTTTTTTTAATGTTATTTATGGACCCTCGAGACTGGTGTAAAAAAATAAAAAAGTTATAAATTGTTAACCGAGTTATGTCTAATCTGAGCTAAATGCCAGTGATCCTGCATAAAACCAAATTTTCTATTTGGTGTTTGGTTTAAAAATGTCTTTATTAATGTGAAATTCTTAAACTGACTGAAACTGAAGAGACCCTTTTACGTCTTCGAGTGGAGCGGGAGCTCTTCCCAGGCCGGTCAGATTCCCCCTGCCACCCAGTGCAGCACTGGGCATCACTCAAACTCATTTTCCAGTTGTCCAGGTGTTGGACTTCGCTATCTGCTCCGCTGACAAATCGCACTGCAGGCACGTCTTCTGACACAGTCTGTGCACCTCCCTCACCCCTCGCTGCTTCTCTCTTTTCCAGGTAATGCTGGCAGCCCTCCTGTTTTCAGTGCACCTTCGTTTTCCACTTGACCAACCCAATGTTCAATGGTGTAATTGAAGCATTGTAGAGCTTCAGTCTACTTCCGGGCCCCTTTGACCTTTCAAAGTCAGAAGCCAGTAAAGCAAGTCATATTCAGAGCGTAGCTGGAGGGGCACCACAGCCAGGAGCTCCCTCCTGGTCATGCAGAAGTTACACTCTGTATGAATGAAAATTTGGCTGTAATATGCCACACTCTCTCCCCTTCCCCCATCATTGACAGCACAGCACAATGAGGGTCTCGTGGAGTCAGGCAAGACAAATTTTGGGGCTGTAACAAGGGCTTTCTTTAACGCATTGAACATGCCCTGACACTC
>JAOVYW010074532.1:8086-18105 GCA_025775045.1 Hiodon tergisus | reverse complement strand
GAAGGGACTGTAACGGGGGAAGGGACTGTAACTGGGAAAGGGATTGTAACGGGGAAGGGATTGTAATGGGGGAAGGGACTGTAACGGGGAAGGGACTGTAACGGGGAAGGGATTGTAACGGGGGAAGGGATTGTAACGGGGGAAGGGACTGTAACGGGGGAAGGGACTGTAACGGGGGAAGGGACTGTAATGGGGGGAGGACTGTAAACAGGACAGGGTTGGAAAGAGACTGAAATAGAGAAGGAAACGAGGCAGGAACCTACGGGTAAGGGACTGTTAGGGGAAAGGGACTGTAACAGGACAGGGGGGACAGGCTGTAGTGACATCATCAATTTGAGGAAAACAAGGGGTGTGAGGAGCTTTCTGCCAGCAAGGAAAGAGTTGGGTGTGGATTATGTGTATGTGTCTGTGTGATCAAGAGAGACCGAACATGGAACCTGGCCAATTGTGTGCAGGTAAGGGCAAGAGAAAAATCAAAGTCCATTTGTTAAGGACTAATGTAGAGACTGGTGAGGTGAAACACCGTAACAAGCTGATTTACACCATCACCATCACACATGGATGAGAGATCTAGATATTTTAAACTCATTTCTGTTGTGTTTAACAGTCTGAACAGCCAGTTGCTACAGGGGAACCAAATATTCCTCCTACTAGAAGTTATGAAGTTATTCTGCTACACAGGGGGGAAGGTGACTTTGCTAGAGGCTGCTGTTTTCTGAATGGGTTTTGTGGGGGGTGGGTCAGGATTTATTTGTTGGAATATGTTACAGGGTTGCTTTCCCAAGGGCGGTCTGGGGACTAGATTAGTGTGATTGGGTAAGTGTTGCATCACTACAGGCATTCACGGCGGTGTGGGGATTACTCGGTGGGGAGCTGTGTGTTATTGGGGGTTGGGGACCCAGCTGTCTTCCACAGACCAGCTTCCATGTGGTGTTTCCCATGGAGATGCAAAACGCTGCTGATGAGTGAGATCAAATCATCCGTTTTTCCATAAAACTTAGATTTTTCTCATGTAGTTATTCCACAAGAATGTAGGTGAGAAATCTCTTTAAAACTAAATAATTACGCAGAAGCAAGGAAATTACATAGGACGAGGTTCCTCAGAATTAAACGCATTTTTCCTGTCTACATTAAAGTACTTTTAATTCAATATATGACAAAAGGGGTTTTCCTGATTAATATCTGCAGATATTTTGTAGTCTGCAGATCTGCTCTGTCTCTGCCACTTAATTGTCTACGGGAGGCGGAAGAAGAGGTGGTTAAAGCAATCATTACCTGTTAAGAGTCCGCTCTGAAGTGGCCATTTGGCATAGCTGCTTGTTATTTTTCATTACTGGCCAAGGATATACTGTTTGTATATGCTTTCGATTTGAATTTGTGCTCTGTATTGATTTAGCACATTGAGTAATGTTTTTTCTATTATACGGTATGCTTTTTCTTGATGCAGTACCATTGGATTTGCAGTTGGGGGTGGGGTGGGGGGGGGGGTAGTTCTGATGCTGAAACTCTCTGCATAGCCTGCAGAATGTTAGACGGCTCAGTTATTGTATCTGGGAGACCAATTCATCATCCTTCTTGTGTACGTTGGTAAGATTCCTGGTCGAGATGCTTAAAAACAATAGGCAATTTTAAATGGGCGGATTAACTGTTTACAATTATTGCACTTGACACTTTTCTGATCTATTACATTGACTATCCAAACATGTCATATTGTAAGCAACCATAACCCATCCACTATATTCTTGGTTAAGCTTGTCAGACATAAAATAGTAACATAGATCTATTATTATTGTTTTTTGCTTGTAAGTTAGCAAGCTACCAGGAAGGTTGGTCAAAAAGCATTTGTAGGATTGTATTCCAGGTTGGGTGGTGAATTTTTGTGCCTTTGTGAAACTGTTCCACCCATTCCTTTACCTCCTGTCAGTAATTCAAGCAACATGGGTGGAGCCTAAAACAAGTTTCTGAAATATTTATTACATGTGTAAATACATCTAAATAATAAACTAATAACTTGGTAACAAGCTAATATTTAAATGTGCAGGGGAAAAAAAACTATTAAAGTAACTTGTGTAGTATTCTCCCTTTTTTCTTATCTTTTGAAGAAGTTTATCTGACTTTCTTCTAGGAAAAATTGAACTATGTGAAGATGAACTTAAATAAAAAAAATAAAAATGTTTCTATACATAGTTTTCCGTATATAGTTCGCTTAAACATAAATTAGGTCATACAAAACATTTTCAAAATCTAAAGAGATTGTATGCAGTGCAACTTGCATTTTGTACAGTTTTTTTCTGAATGAAGTTGCTGATTGTTTTAAAAACTGTTTTCCTCCTGGGACTCCGAAACTGCAACTTTCCTGCCATAATTGCTGTGCTTTAACTTCTAAACCCATGGTTAGAGGACACAGACCATTAGCTGCTGTTCCTACTGTGGCAGGTTTCCCTGATAACCTCCTTTGCCGTGATTGGTCTGATCTAAGATGGAAAGAGTTGAAAGATAACTGCGGTGCTCAAGGAGGGAGCTGATCGTCTGTGACTTAGACAAGACAAAAATATGGAAAGTGACAACAGAAGATCGCTATTAACATTTAAAAGTCTGTGTTTGGCCAGGGATGTAGCTTCTCTCTCTGTTTCCTTTCTATCGCCTTCTGTCATACTCTCATTTGTATAAGTTAATATTCACCCCCTGCTGCTGAGACATTTTTTGAGAAACGGGCATGAAACAATTCTAGCTAACGTCTACAGCATGTCCACTTTCTTTTTTCTGTTCTGCAGTACGACAAAGAGGAGGGTCAGGTTTGGAGGGGAGTGGATTCCCCGAGATTGAATTCTGAGAGTTTTCCCCATAGCCGTATCCTTCCCCCTGATGTAAAGCTTGTTTATTTCTGATTTCCAGCGACGTTATTGAGTTTAGCTAAGCCTTGGGCGGGCTGTGGAGAATCTTATCTTAGCCTTAGTTTTGGAGAGGAGTTCTGTCCATTAATTTGCTGTGGAGTGGCACTTAACACCTGCCTGGGAGGGTGCTCAGGTTAGGGGAATTACTCTCGAAGGGCTAGAGCAGTGCTTCATTGAATCCTCGGTTGAAGTAATTTCCCCGTTATTTTCAAGCTCATTACTCATAAGGGTTCAATTAAGCAATTAAATTCCATTTGAATGAAAACAAGCAGCCAGGAACGAAGGAGAAGAGAAGACTGTTCTGGGTACGAGTGTCCGCTGTTAAATTAAATATATTTAAGTTTTGTCTCTACTTATTGCTACTTAGGTGGTCCTGTGTACTGGTTCAGATTGGATGGATCACAATTATGCCTGACAAATAGTTATGAAATTTGTTTACCGTCTGTCTAGTTTAGGTAGGATCTGTATTATGCTCACACTTTCTACCCACAATGTGGACTGTAAACAAATCCCTTAATCCATAGAGTAAATTTCCAATCCAGTTCAGGCCATTTCAATTTCCATATTGCTCTTCGCGCTTTCACTCATCAAGAGCTTTAGTAAAGCCTGGCTCCCAGGCAGGTGAATGACATTACAGTAATGCTGTCACAACTTGAAAGACAATGAAAGACAATCTGGCAAAGCCTAGCCGAACAAAATTGGGGGATCACAATGTATTCATTCTCCAAAGTTGAATGAGTTTGTTCGGTTTTAACCACAGGAAGAAGTTTACACAGACGGGCAGAAAGAGAGCGAGGAAAAGCAAGGTTTCCCCAATGTTGAAAAGCCTTTGTAGAATTTTGGGAAGTAGGAATCAGGCTCATGCACGTGAACGCCAGGAAAGGGGGAAACCGCTTTGAATGTAATGAACGTAATCCTCTGTCTGTAATGCAGGGCTGCGTTTTTTCGCTCAAGAGGGATGGCGGATGCACCGGCTGCCTGAAGCCTGCCCTTGGATTAGCACTCATGTTCCCTTTTTTCTAGTGAAAAGCCCCTACAGGGCCTAACCCTAACCTCCACAGGGCCTAACCCTAACCACTGGAGGGCCTTACCCTAACCTCCACAGGGCCTAACCCTCACCACTGGAGGGCCTTACCCTAACCTCCACATGGCATAGCACTAACCTCCCTATGTCCTCTTCTGCCTCCCTTTTTGACCCCCTCTCCTGCCTCAGATCTCACCTGGTTTAGTATGACGTCGCCGCAGAGCCACTGTAATTGTGAAGTGGGGACACTGCATTAGATCTCACCTGGTTTAGTATGACTTCACAGCAGAGCCAGTGTAATTGTGAAGTGGGGGCACTGCATTAGATCTCGCCTGGTTTAGTATGACTTCACAGCAGAGCCAGTGTAATTGTGAAGTGGGGACACTGCATTAGATCTCGCCTGGTTTAGTATGACGTCGCCGCAGAGCCACTGTAATTGTGAAGTGGGGACACTGCATTAGATCTCGCCTGGTTTAGTATGACTTCACAGCAGAGCCACTGTAATTGTGAAGTGGGGACACTGCATTAGATCTCGCCTGGTTTAGTATGACTTCACAGCAGAGCCACTGTAATTGTGAAGTGGGGACACTGCATTAGATCTCGTCTGCTTTAGAATGATGTCACAGCAGAGCCACTGTAGTTGTGAAGTGAGAACACTGCATTAGATCTCGTCTGCTTTAGTAAGATGTCACAGCAGAGCCACTGTCATTATGATGCTGGGAAACTGCAGTGGAGCTCTAGACCCTTAACAACTTTTGGGGGCTTAGGCACCCAACCTTCTTATCCCTGCTGTCTGTTGGTCTTAATCGATTAACTAATCGGTACTGATGCAGTGAGTTTCTACTCACCTGTAGGAGTGATCGGTACAGACGCAGTGAGTTTCTACTCACCCGTAGGAGAAATCGGTACTGATGCAGTGAGTTTCTACTCACCCGCAGGAGTAATCGGTACTGATGCAGTGAGTTTCTACTCACCCGCAGGAGTAATCGGTACTGATGCAGTGAGTTTCTACTCACCCGCAGGAGTAATCGGTACAGACGCAGTGAGTTTCTACTCACCCGCAGGAGTAATCGGTACTGATGCAGTGAGTTTATACTCACCCGCAGGAGTACTCGGTACTGATGCAGTGAGTTTCTACTCACCCGCAGGAGTAATCGGTACTGATGCAGTGAGTTTCTACTCACCAGCAGGAGTAATCGGAACTGAAGCATTGAGTTTCTACTCACCCGCAGGAGTGATCGGTACAGACGCAGTGAATTTCTACTCACCCGCAGAAACAATCGGAACTGAAGCAGTGAGTTTCTACTCACCCGCAGGAGTAATCGGTTGGGACGCACTGAGTTTCTACTCACCCGCAGGAGTAATCGGTTCGGACGCAGTGAGTTTCTACTCACCCGCAGGAGTAATCGGTACAGACGCAGTGAATTTCTACTCATCCGCAGTAGTAATCGATGCGGACGCAGTGAATTTCTACTCACCCGCAGGAGTAATCGGTACGGACGCAGTGAATTTCTACTCACCCGCAGGAGTAATCGGTACGGACGCAGTGAATTTCTACTCATCCGCAGTAGTAATCGATGCGGACGCAGTGAATTTCTACTCACCCGCAGGAATGATTGGTACGGACGCAGTGAGTTTCTACTCACCCACAGGAGTAATTGGAACTGACGCAATGAATTTCTACTCACCCGCAGGAGTGATTGGTACGGACGCAGTGCATTTCTACTCACCCGCAGGAGTAATTGGAAGTGACGCAGTGAGTTTCTACTCACCTGAGTAAGAAGGAACCATTAGCCTGCTAGACCAGGGTCCAGTCACTTCACTGTAGCCCATGTGTACACACTCAGACTCCAAGGCTGACCTCATAGCTTTTGGAGCCAAGCTCCTCTTAATCATCCCAAAATAGCTTTTGTACCCAAGCTGCAGGGATATAATGCTGTTATATAATGCTTTTAAAATTATTTAATTAAAAATAAATTAAAATTGAAACACTCGCTGCTCAATAATAGAAGCCCTTTAAAAGGCAGATATCTTTGGATGGGCTGAAGAAAGAACTCTACAGTGTCAATTCCAAATTTTTCATCACAGACCCGAGTCGGCGACTAAAAATCTCAAAGGAAAGCTCATTTGGAAAAATGTGTCCCTTTCTTAATTGTTCTTCCCTCCAGACAGCCATTTCCAGAATAGATATAGGTAGCTAGAGGTGTAGTGATTAAGGCGACAAGCTTGTAACCTAAAGGTTGCTGGATCAAGTCCCATCCTGGTTGTATTGTATCCTTGAGCTGAATATTTACTGAGGCAATTCAGGTTTAGTGCCTGAATTGCTTCAGTAAATATTCAGCTGTAAAAGTAGATTAATGCGGAAATTGTAAGCTGTGTAAATCGCTTTGGGTAAAAAATAAAATAATAATTGTAAATGGAAAAGTGTTGACCAGATTTCTACCAATTCCCCAGCTTCTGCCTCTTGGGCACTTGAGCTCTACACTTCTCTCTTCTACGGCTGTTTAAGTATTTAAACCCAGTGCAATTTTCTCTCCTCTCCACTATCCGCCCGAGTGGGTCTAATCCCATGTCCCTGGCCGACTATCCTATGACAGAGAAATTTGTTTTCCATCCTCCCTCTCTCCTTCCTTTCACCCCTCTCCTCTACCCTGCAGCCCTCTCCTCTACCCTGCAGCCCTCTCCTCTACCCTTTACCCCTCTCCTCTACCCTGCAGCCCTCTCCTCTACCCTTCACCCCTCTCATCTACCCTGCAGCCCTCTCCTCTACCCTTCACCCCTCTCATCTACCCTGCACCCCTCTCCTCTACCCTGCACCCCTCTCCTCTACCCTGCACCCCTCTCATCTACCCTGCAGCCCTCTCCTCTACCCTTCACCCCTCTCATCTACCCTGCAGCCCTCTCCTCTACCCTGCAGCCCTCTCCTCTACCCTGCACCCCTATCCTCTACCCTGCAGCCCTCTCCTCTACCCTGCACCCCTCTCCTCTACCCTGCAGCCCTCTCCTCTACCCTGCACCCCTCTCCTCTACCCTGCACCCCTCTCCTCTACCCTGCACCCCTCTCCTCTACCCTGCTGCCCTCTCCTCTTCCCTGCACCCTTTTTTACCCTACTTTCACACTCCTGCTCCAGCTCATTTGCTTAATTGGACCTTGTTTAACCCCTCTGTAGGTCAACAAATTCTCCAGTGGCTGGTTGCTCAAGTGGATTATGTGTCAAGTTAACGACCGGAGAACTGCCACCCCCTCAGCCCCATCTCCCCCCTGACATCCCAGACCTGCAAACCCCTCGTCCCTGTCTCCCTGTAACATCCTGGACTAGCAAACCCCTCGTCCCCGTCTCCCTGTAACATCCTGGACTAGCAAACCCTGTGAGTGGATCGGGGAGAACATGATCTGTGAATGACCTGAACGGTTTTGTCATTTCCACACTGTCCTCACCAGGGGCTGAGCATTGCAACGCAGTGCTCAGACGGGGATAAACGCACGCTCACTGCCACGGAATGGCTGGACTCGCCGTGACTGTCACCCCCTGAATGCTAACAGTGATCGTCAAAATATGCCTTCACCATGCAAGTCACCCTTGTTGCTCTGCCCAGACGTAGTATTAGTATCCCTTCTTAACAAAGGGACCTCTTTGCATTGTCGACCACTTTGCTGCCCCTCCGTTCCTGTCCTATGATAAGAACATGACAGGACGCAACCATGAGGTGTCCTCATGGGCACTACCACTTTACAACAACAGAACTTCTGTACGTGTCATCTACAGACAGCCGCTGGGGGTCTGTACCTGTCATCTACAGACAGCTGCTGGGGTCTGTACCTATCATCTACAGACAGCTGCTGGAGGTCTGCACGTGTCATCTACAGACAGCCGCTGGGGGTCTGTACCTGTCATCTACAGACAGCTGCTGGGGGTCTGTACCTGTCATCTACAGACAGCTGCTGGGGGTCTGTACCTGTCATCTACAGACAGCTGCTGGGGGTCTGTACCTGTCATCTACAGACTGCTGCTGGAGGTCTGCACGTGTCATCTACAGACAGCTGCTAGCAGCTCGTGGTATTTTTTATTTCAAAACTCTCCTCCAGTGGCAGAAGCACCTTATGAAAAAGCATCAATTTCAGTGTCCCTCGTTCTGAGCCAGCACTGAGGATCTCGCAGAGCAGAACACACTCTTCTTTTTCTTCCAGGTTTATTTTGGAGGGGAACCAAGTGCTTTGATAATGGAGCTTGACTTTTGGAGCGATAACCATAACGCATCGATCTTTACTCAGTTTTTCTTCTCCCCGATTGGCGTGGCCATCCTGTTAATGCTCTGTTTGTATCCTATGATTTCACTAATGGTCATGGGAAGTCCCATCACAGCGACCGTGGGTCACAGGAACAACAGGCCTCTGTTCGGGATGAAATCCACGAGCCCTTGAGGCTGGTTGGCACCTACTCCTCTCGTCCCGTCACCCAGTCCTGCACATGGGGGCTCGGGTCATTCTCTGGCAATGAATTGCGCCTTCACAAAACACGTCAGGAGATTGTAGTAATGAGCTGTTTGCTGTGTAAACCCTGAGCGATGGTCCCTTTTTGTCCCGGTCCTCAGTAGCCATTGTCTAAAATGTATTTGGTGTTTTGAGTTTATGGGCCCTGTTGGTATTACTGCTCTGTTTACCTGCCACCATTGGAGCTGATTGACAATGTTTTGGAGATGAGAGGCCCTCTGTGTTCCCACATCCTCATGGGAAGTAAAGGTGGTGTAGGCGCTGCTCAAAACATCCTCCAGATTAAGTGTTATCTCTTGTGGCCCCGCCTGTCCCACCACTGCCATGCTGTGTGTGTGTGTGTGTGTGTGTGTGTGTAACCACTGCCACTCATGTAACATTCAGTCTTCCTGCCCTCTCACAAATACACTGTCGTGTCAAAAGCAGTGTGGGTCAGTCGTCCTCCAGATCAGAAAATGTAAAATGTCCCCCATTGAATCTCCGGGCCTCGTGTTGAGCAGAATTACTTAGAAAATTAGAAACGATCACATCACAACAGAAACGGTCACACAGAAACGGTCACAACCTGCAGAAGGGGGCCCTGTTTGTTTGCGAGACCGAGCTGGGCCGTGCCTGGAGTCGGCACGGATACGTCGTTGGGCACAATGACCTCCACATACTAGAAACTGAGTTCCGATCACGTTGGGCCGAAATGATCACGTGACGCTGCAAACGGAACAATCGCGTCCCACGGCAGAAGAACCAAGTGTCCGAATTTCCTCTAGTTATCACTGACAATACGAACAATTGTGAGCTCAAGCGATGAACTCAAGTTTTGTTTTTGTGTGTTTACCTCACACACATTCCACACACTTACACCACACACTTGTTACTCCCTTTGGAATGTCTTCCCTGACCTGGGAAAATTCACACTGATCACTGTCCCATTCAGTTAATTAAGTTTTCATAGGAGCTGAGTTTTTCCTGGCCAGTAGACTTTGCTTCTTTATTTATAGCAACCATGCGATGCTTGCTAGACTTTTTTGGTTGCCAGAGGCAAGGAGAAGTGGTAATCGCACCTATAGGGGAACTGTGGCTCAGGAAACAAGGCCACGATTTAGATTTCTAACAATGCTCCTGCTTTAATTTTCAAAAAGAGTCATTTTAGGAGTCAGCCCAATAGCTGCCTACTGTCGAATACCTTAGCTCATGGTCATGAAGACCAGTTGAGGATTCACCCATGGTTTTCACCTGAATTCTTCCTTTTTTCATGTCACTGATCATATCTGTGACCCGATCTGAATTTCATTAACGCAAAGAATCTGGAGCCACAAAGATAATCTGTTTTATTTTAAAAAACGATACGTTTTTAATATCTAACCGAACTGTGAAAAATGATGCGATAAAATCTGGACATATACACAGTGGTGATAAATGTTTACTTTACTTTTAGTGATCAACTTCCCACAACGAGATACGAAATTGTGGTGACACATGCACTTGACCGAGGGCGCGGAGAGTGTCTGTGTCTGTGTCTGAGCCTGTGTCTGAGCCTGTGTCTGTGTCTGTGTCTGTGTCTGTGTCTGACCCGACCCAGGCCATTTTTTTGTCCCAACTGCAGCCGACTGCT
>JAOVYW010074531.1:12500-18105 GCA_025775045.1 Hiodon tergisus | reverse complement strand
CGGGCCCCCCACCCCTCCTCGCGGATCCACCAACCTCCGCCGTAGGCAGTTGGGACCCCGCCTTGCCGCGCGGGACCCCCGACCCTCCGGCCTGGACGCTGTCGCCCCTGCCTTTCTGCTGTTTTTGCCCTCGGCCCTGCTGGCCGAGAATGATGTGGCAATGCCACGTCTCGTCCTCGGAGTGCCGCTGCTACCGGCTCAACGGCTTCTCCTTGCTAAAGCGCCTCCCCCTCTCGGCAGGTGGCGCCTGCGGCCGGACCCTGGACCAGCCCGTGGGCGACTGGCTGGAGCATGTGGGCCTGCCGCAGTATGAGAGCAAGCTGCTCCTCAACGGCTTCGATGACCTCCGCTTCATGGTGAGTCGCGTCTCGCTTTCTTCCCGCTGGCTCTCTGGTACCTCCTCGGTGGTCCCCCCACATTCTCCCCCATTCTCATCTTCACACGGATGGTGAATACAAGGTTTTCCTTAACGGTGGGTTCCTAAAATCTTACAATAATCTCCGACAGGACAGGCAAATTGTTATCTTTAGAACGTTAGTCCACATAATACAGTAAAAGTCTTCTTTGGAAAGGTTCACATCAATTACCATCAAGGTCTGCTAACCTTCTATGTGTGATACACAAATGGCCTATAGATTGACTTCTGGCCCAAAATATGCTCTACAGTTTGTTTGTTCATTACTTGGCATTCAGTGACCTTATTCCTCTGCTTTTCCACGTCTCTGTCTTGCTAGAAAAGGCCCTTCTTGTTGGTAGCGTCAACATAATAAATACCATGACGTGCTTTTAGACAAAAAAATTGTCTAAAACTGACCGTCCGTTTGGTGAATTGAATTAAGAGGGCCATACAGTCAACACTCAAGTTCAGTTACAACCTTTCCAAAGATCCCATCATGGCAGGACCATGGAGTAGCTAGTCAATTTCCTGCTGTCCTTTCCATTTCCCCCGCTCTCCAGCTCCGTCCAGGAGGAAGTACACGTTTATGTCATATTTCCTCGCTGCAAATATAACATAGATGTGGTCCTCATTAGTCACAGCAGCGTGCACTGTACATATAGTGTGGTTAATATACCTATCAGTTCATTCCTAATTCCTGTGTTGCTATCAATTAGTCACTTCCTTTGGCAATTACTTAACGGCTTATTACTTATGGAAAAGGTGCACAGGACAAAGAACTCGGCTGCGTGTGTTTAAATTCAATACACGTATACCTTAAACTGCTGTTTAAACCTGTTTTTCCATCCAAAGCTACTGCTCAATATCAGTATTAATAAGATTTAGCTGTGTGGCGGCTAACCAAATGTGCGTTAGATTGTGTGAGATATCCACTCATGGGGGGGGGGGGGGGGCTGACGATTCCACATTTATTAACCGAGTGTCCAAGGTCGTTGGCAGTATGCTGTTCTTCGTTGCCACCTCCCTCTTCTTAAGGCCACTTTGTCTAGTTCAGTCAAACCATCGAATTGTTCTAAACAGCTTGCTATCCTCCTAAATACATTACATTTACATATGCACAAGGACACAAGGACGTAGATTTTGCTGCTAAGTAAAGGTCAGGCCATGAAGTTCATGGCATTCAGGGAGGTTACCAAGCTAGGACTTGAATGACTTCGGACAGAGGGGCTGATTAGTCAAGTCAGGTTCTGTACATGGGATTACCTCCATATTAGTGAAAAATACATTAATGTTGTTTTCAGTTTCAAATCGATTCAGAAAGCAATTTGTTATACTGTGCCGACTGCATTTTTAAAGTCCAAGATCCTCCGTCTCCTACTGGATCCACTCAGAGTTGTCAGCCAATTATGGGAGGTGTAGTTCAAGTTAATTTAATCAACAATTATTCACATTAACATACAGCAAAAATGCTTAACCAGTTCGAGGTAAATACTAATGCCCAATTACAATTACATTAGCTAATTTCAGATCGAAATAATATTCAATGTAAAAGTTCCAGGTTTTTTTATTGCGGGGGACGACGGGATTGCATTGTGTCAGGGTTTTTTCCCTTTACTATGCTTATGAGATTACGAGGTGGTAATCCTATCTGCACAGCACTTTCCGTGTGGACATGCAGTGCAGTGTTTTAAAACAATCACGAAAAGGAATTCCTCTCGTGTTTGGTTTTTGTGCATCTTCCACACCTCTGAGAGATTAAAGAATTGAAATCTGTTTGTGCAGTAACTAGGAGGGGAGTGGCCTGACTGACATGTTGTAATGAATCCTTTTAGGAGGACAGTCCTCTGTGAATGCTGAAAAACGGTAGCAGACCGTCTCCTTTAGAAGAGAGTGCCGCTTACAAGTGATCTTCTGCTTTGTGGTTTCTTGCGTATAGTTTTAAACTATATATTTATATATATATATATATTTCCCCAACACATCCGTCCTCACAAACGGCACCTGGATCACTATGGAAAACCTGCCATCCATCTCCTTCCATGCGACTGAATGCGCGTTCCGGGGCCACCACTCAGGATTGCTTGTTTTCTTGCGTATTGGTTTTTCTACGGCGTTTGTGACTTTGAGGTTTTCCCTTTGTCATGTTGGTTGTGAGTCGCCTGGATCATTGAGATTCCTGACCGATCCTGTGGGGTGATTGCCCCAGCTTGTGGCACTGCCGCTGGAACTAGTGGGACCGGAGTGCCCTCTCACTTTTAAAAGATTTTTCACGAAAGAAACGGGTGAGGAGGCAGGATCTCATATTCTCAGCGTTATTCGTTTCTGTTGACACGCCCCTTTCAAGTTAGGATTTTAACAGAACATTTTAACCATATATTATTAGTTCATGCAAGAAATAATTGTGGAAGCCCATCTTAGCACTCACTGTGTTTCTTTAGCTTCTTGTATCCAATCACACCTCTCCTGGTTGAACTGTTGAACCTCAAACAGACACTATTGCCCTCGCCCCCACCCTCCCTATTTAATTTGATTAGAACGGTAATAGTTTTAGCTGAACTGTGAATCAAAAAAGGAGTTATGATTGGGGTTCGATTAATTCTAAGATTTGTGTTCAACTGGCGTGAGAATTTGGTTACTGTTGAACTGTTAATTCATTGCAGTTTTGGTTAGGTCTTTAAAATAGCATACCCTACTTGTGTATGCATTAACGTCATGTGCTATAAGTCATCCTGGATACAGGCGTCTCCCTGATTAACAGTAATTATAACAGTGACCGGAGGTTCACCACTCAGAGCGCTGCATCAGAAGTGATTTTCGCATGGCGATGGGCTCACATCTCTAGCAGCTCATTTCTCTCCAATAAGGCTGGCTTTGAGTGCTGATTACCTTAATGCATTGCTTGATTTACTGGGTCCTCTCCTCTGACTTGGTGTGCTCACCATGAGGAGGATTGTGGGCTCAGGGTCATTTGCATCCTAATGAGTATGAGTGGGCCAAAGGGGGGTGGCTTAGTGAGGTGAGTTGCATGTTGGGAAACGGGGAGGGCTCTCCCCACTAACAACGCAGTGTTCCTTACACTAAAATAGCTTTACTCATATTCCCATATGACCCGTCCCAGCACCAGCCACCACACATTTTCCGGGGGTGTCTGGTGAAGGGTGAGGGTACCCGAGCGGCGCCCCATAGCCTGGTGCTGCGGGGGAGAGCAGGCTGCCGCGTTTTTTTAATGGTATCGTTTTTTTAAATAGAGCGTTATGGATGCGCGGGAGGGCTGACACTCTTCGGGAAGGGGAGATTGTTTTCTTTCCCGAGCGCCGTCTCTTATATTTGCTGCGGAGAGGAGTTTGGCTCCCGTCACGCGTCGCTGTGTAATCAGTTTCCAGCCGCATAGCTTGCACCCCCATCCGCCTGCAACACGGCACCCGAGCGCAGTACGAACACCAGTTCACATCCCTCTCCCCCTACCTGTCAACACTGGACCTGGCAGAGGACACAGCACCCTCTCTCTGCTCTTACCCTAAGCCTGGGGTGAGCTTGCGGGTAACGGACAGGGGCTGCAAAACACATTCGGGTCCTGGGTTATCCTCCCACCCAAGAGGACCCCTTACTAACAGCCATTATGAAATGTAATTCCATTTTTAAATTCTTTGGGAAGTATTATGGCAGGAAACATATGGTGAAATTCTCAAAACATGGGATTTATGCAAACCCATTGCGGAAATCCCATGTGCATCCTCCTTGAGAGAACAAATTCATGGGAACATTTGGGCCCTTGGGATGCCCAGAAAATACACATTTTGATTTGTTCACATTTTCTTTATTCATTCATTTGCTTAGTTTGCATATCCGGAGAATCACGCCTCCCTTAAATGTCACACGTTACTAATTGAAAGTGTATGTGTTAGGAAGTTATTTAAACAAAGTCATTTGAGATAAGTCCACCCTGGCACCCTGTGTATTTACTCAATCAGGTGTTCTCAGGCGTTCCGCATTGCTTCACATCAACGAGTCACAATGTGACTCCAGGAGGATTGTCTGTCAGAGCCAGGCCATTTCTCCTCCTGACGTGTTCCCTACCAGTGCAGGTGACAGGTGTCAACGTCCACGGCTCCATACTGCTCTGCGCACTTTGGCCAAGCTTGAGGGGCTGTGCGCCAAGGTCTCTAGCTGTCCGAACTGCCCTTAGACCTCCCCTGCCCCAAATCTCTCCCCTGTCAGCTGAGACTTCGGGTGTGCCATCTGGATCGCCATTAAATATGGATGGCACCAAAGTGTTTTGTGACCTCACTGCTTCTCAGTTTAGATGCCCAACAGGGGCTTGGGTAACTATATAATGGCCTTTGTGTTATCTGCCTGTTTCATGAGAAGAAGTTAGGGAAACTAGGGTGTGGAGGCTAGCCCTGCGTCGAGGGAATGCGTTTAAAAAAAAAACCTTGCCCACAAGCCGTGGAATTAATCAGTGCATCTGCCAAATAGGCACGCACTCCGTCATGGCCTCCGTCGCAGGGTCAGAAGTCGACTGTCACTTCACAGAGATGGGATTGTGTGGCTGAAATAAATGACATGTAGTTCCACTGCCCCTGAGTGCCGCCCAGGGTATAGAAAGGCAGTCAGAGGTTTGGTCCTTTGCCTCGGCTTCTGTGTGATAAACTCATTCACCACTCATTCACCATTTTCATCTCCCGGTGTGCGTGTTTTTAGTGCCAACCGCCCGAGAGCCTCGCATTCTTGATTGGAGGGAGCTCTTGAGGGAACCGTCCTTCATTATTCACGAGGAATTCGCTGGAACAGAAGGTCCCACGAGGTGTTTTAATCTGTCTTTTATTCATTATCAACGCCACGTTACTTATTGACTGGACGATCGCCTGTATCCCAGCTCTTGAACGCGTCTTTCAATCACACGGCTCCGTGTTCAGCGCAAGCAGTCCCTTTCCTCCGTCTTCAGGATTCCCACAGACAGCTGTCTCATCACAAGTCCAGGTCTCTCATTACCGCCCCCTGCGTTTCTTTTTCTTTTACTGCAGACATTCTTCCAAGCCATCGGGATATCTGCTGACTTGGCTGTTGCAGTGAATTGTGCCTGAATTGTCAGAGGCATTCAGCAGTTCTGACGTGTGCCGTTGAGACCCCTTGTGTCGTACCCACAGTTCCTGAGCCTCGCTGGAGAAAAAGCCAGCGCGTTAACCTTACAAATCAAAAGCAAGGCAG
>JAOVYW010074531.1:0-7500 GCA_025775045.1 Hiodon tergisus | reverse complement strand
CTGACGATTTGAGACGTGTCGAAATCACAGCTATACACCACAATCCCAGTGGTGCCGTCATTCCAAGCCTTAGGCTCCAATTGAAAGAGTGATGTCAAATTCCATGCACATGATCTGCACAATGCTAGGAGGTTTAATAGTGTATATGCTGAGTATTATTGTGAATGTTTGGAAATTATTGGATACGAAGGTGCTGGCCCGTGTTGGCCTGGGAGTGGTTTTGTATTTTGCAGTCTTCTCCCCCTGCGATAAATAGGCCGATCTCTCCCCCTGCCTCATGTCCTCTATCAGAGAGCAGCGGAGCAGATGAGGAAGGCGCCCACCATCATCCTCTCCATCACATACAGAGGAGTCAAGTTCATCGACGCAGCCAACAAGGTACGGGGGTGTTGTTAGAGCAGCGCCAATCCACCTTGGAGTTCAAGGGGCCTGTTGTGTCCGCACTGCCTGACAGCATGCAGATCATGTAGCCAAAGGAAACCAACCCTAATGAGTTCTGAGGTTACTGTTCTGTTTTGCCCTCAAACTTCAAATGATGTTATGGAGATAGTCAGTTGCTCTTGGTAAAGGAAATGTACTCAACCTCCTGTTGTTCACAGGGGCCAACAACCAACAGGTTTTTCTTTCATTGGTTGGTAAATGGCAAGCAAATGGAAGGGCTAAACCTAAGCATGGCCTACCCTTGGATGAGTGAAGCATGAAACGCATTGATATTGACAGTGCTTTTCGATGATAGCACAATTAAATCGTTTTTTGTGGCCACTCTTAGGTCACCAACGCATGCCTGAGTTGGTTTGTAAAACAACTTCCGTTCCTGCCCCGTCCCTTCTCCAGAGCCTCATTGCGGAGCATGAGATCCGGAACATCTCCTGTGCAGCCCAGGATCCAGAGGACCTCTGCACCTTCGCCTACATCACCAAGGATCTGCAGACCAGCCACCACTTCTGCCACGTCTTCAGCACTGTGGATAGGGTGAGAGCCCCTGGACGAAGCGCACCAGTGGTGGGGGGAGTGGGTAGGATTGCCAACTCACGCTTTCAGCCTCGATCTCATGTTCACCCAAAAAATCTCACGCCACAGAATCAATGTTTAAAAAAGATTTTGGCCATTGTTCCCTCTATCTACCCACCCACCCCCATCGTCGTCGCCGTCATTGTCGTGTCTCACACTCGCCAAAGTCGGCAACCTTGAAACGAGGTCATGGGAGCTCTCCTCCAGCAGTTTAGAAACAAGGTCACGCCAAAGCTAAAATAGCGGCGTCTCTATCATTTAAGACAGACACTAACTAGGCTACAGAGCTTGCTGTCAGAGACATGTCTTCCCAGCGCTGTTAGATCGGACAGCCTTTTCCAACACTATTTGTTTCAAGTTGACCTTCTCCAACCTGCCAGAGTGTTCCAAGAAAACCAAGGCTAAAGTAAAGAAGCAGAAGGCTCACCCTGTACAGTAAGTTAGTGGCAGCAATCTGATCTCTGGCGGCGCACCACGGGGAGCAATCGGGTTACCTCCTTTGGCTGCTCTTTTTTCATCCCCGCCCTGTCTGAGCGCCACGCACGCGGGGGGGGGGGGGGGGTGCAGATGGCTCGTCCCAGATACACCGGCCTCGTTTCTCCCAACTCCGGCTTACGGCGCTCCGGGGGCTGATGGATCCAGTTTCAGCTTATGGAATATCAAACTTGGCATCACTGTGTCGTGCGAAAGGACACTTGACAAAACTAGTGGGCTTAGTGATGGACATGAGAAGGGGAGGAGGGGTGTCTGATGACCATTCTGAAGCGTAGTGTGAGCCAAATACAACTGTTGCTTTTCTTTCCTAGTATACAGATAAACATTCTTTCAAAAGCCTGATGAGAATGTTAAAAACATTAACTTGTATAAATAAACACAAGTAAAGGGACATGGTTATAGCACAACCACTTATTTCCCCCTAAGTATTTTCTTTACCAAGACGGGTCTCTTTTCTTCTCCTTGCTCAAGGTCAATGCAGTTAATGCTTTGTCTGTTGGATAAAAACGTTCTGGTTCAAGATTCTGTAAAGTAGTCATAGTTACTATGAAGTTCAAATCTTCTTCAATCCCCAGATATAAGGGACAGTTGGAGGGAGAGAGAGAGACGTCTCCAGAAATAGGGCTACCTACAGCTGATGTGAATGCAGATATTTCCACTTTTTGGTTGGATTTGAGCAGACACTGGTTGGAACGTAACTAGAGTTAATGAAGAGTATTTTATTATATGTTGCATCCCACCCTCACCTTCGCCTGGATGGCCGGGCGTGTGGTCTGTCACCGTCAGAAGTTCTGAATGTTGAGTTCCACAGGGAGTCCGAGGAATGACTTGCCCAGTGTCAGTTCTCTGTGTTAACGCCAACTGACTTGACTGAGAACACCAGGAGCCCATTATCAACATTAATGGTTCTAGCAGTGGCTTCAAACGAGAACTGATGGTCCTTAGAATGGTTCCACGAATGAGACTGTACTTAGGTGCGAATTCTGGGCCTGTTCTAGAACGGCACCCCTTAGGCTGGTTCACCCTACTGGTCCATGCGACTAATCGATCTGCAGGACTTTTAAAGGCAGAAGTTTGTGCCCATTTGTTCTGTTCTAGTTTCAGTCTTGTGTGCTTCAGTGAAAGGGACTTATTTCCATTCAGACTGAAAATGTCTGATGGGTTACAAGTTTGTTTAGTTACAATAGTACATAAATAACTGTAATGGTTTTTATGTTAAACTCTGTTGTTAAAAATTCATACATTCACATCACACCTATTTGCATGCCCAGATATGAACTCAGACTCCCCTCCACACAGAATCTGACCTATGAGATCATCCTGACGCTTGGACAGGCGTTTGAAGTGGCCTATCAACTGGCTCTCAAGGCTCAGAGGTCCCAGCACCAGGGGTTTCAGGCAGGGCTGGGGCCAGAGATCATCGAGACCAAGTCCAGCTGGCCCATGACCAAGCCCAGGGGCAGCGCACGGAAGTCAGCGGTGAGTGGCACTCACTTAACCCCCACACATATGTTCACAACATAGGCACCAAGTCCGTGGGGGGGAATTATTACTGGGTTCTCTGCACCCACCGAGCCATGGCCATTTTGGTTTAACATTTAAATGTTATTTAAAAACTGCCATGAAACAAAACTTTTATAGCGGTACATTCATGTCAAAAAACGTCCAGCTGGCAAAATTTTATAGCGTCTGTTGCTGTTGCCGTTGCCATGACTCTGAAAAACATTTGAATGACATCATTTATGACCAGAAAGTCTACTCTCGTGTAGTGACCTCAAACTCTCTCAAGCTGGTAAAGATTACCATTTATTCACTCAGATTGAATCTTCCTTAGCTGGATTTTTTAACATTTAAGCAGACTTGAGAATTTAGTTTGTGGTGGAATTAGGGTTGGATACATACTGTGGAAAAAAACTACACTGAACTGCAAAAACTTCTCAGAGAGCGAAACATAGGGCTCGGCAATGGGTCCACTGGAATCTGGGGGCTTGCTTAATGTGTTTTCTCTGCTGCAAGCATGGTCCCCCAAGAACAGGATATGTCAGGCAGTTGCCCTTATTCTCTTTGGACCTTTGCATTTTATATAATATTGACTTAGATTTGTATCCATGATAAATAAATGATAAGTTAAGAATAGTGCTCACCTTAAATTGTTCAGCTAACCAGCGTAGCGTTCAATTTGTATAATGTGAAGAATGTTAAAGTAGCTAGTTAAGAAAACGAGACGATAGTTATCATAAGCTTTTGATATTGAGGTGCTCTAGACCCATTTTTGTTCAGTTAGCAAGCTACACACCTCCATTATCATTTATAATTGTCATCAGTAATTACAGATAAAGTTAATCTGTTTAAAAACAAAAACTTCACACGGTTGTGTGTGAAAATATCAATATAAAATATCCTCCGGGAAAGTTGGAGGCGCATGTCCTTTGTCAACATAGCCAATTAGACTATTTCCAAGTAAATAAATTGTGTAAATGATCTGTGTTTGCCACAGGAATTATTCTTGAGACAAATGGGTTTCTCAAGCTTTGAGTAATTATTCAGACATGACTCTCACAAGAATTGGCTTCATTGCACAAGGTTTTTTTTTTTTTTAACACAGCATACATATGGATTTATTCAATTCGATGTTGGTTCCAATGGTCCATCTCTATAACATAAAAGGTTTTTGTAATTTATGACCCTAAAAGTTTTTGTTTTTGGGAGCCTGGTTGAGAGTCACTGAAATGATTTAAGTTTCAGCAGAAAGCTGGAAAGAAATGTGTTTGTTTTATTTTATTTCGACGAAATGCAGAACAAGAGCTTGCTCGATTTTAAGAACTGGCTTAGTCCTCACAATCGCTCCAGTCAGTGGATAGCCGGTGGAGACCTTTACATTTTCCCCCCATTTCAAAATGAAAGCCATTTACTGTTTCAATAACTCTTTAATGCATCCAGAAGACGTTATTTGAAATGTAATTGTTGGTTGTGATTTATGGAGCTGTCTGCTACTTCTGACGACACTGTACTGGGATCAGATTCTGAGCGTTGGAGGGTTAAGTCTGGCCATGGCAAGCGGCAGAACTGACTACAGATAAATTGGCAACAGCCCTGTGCAATAAATCAATTGCACATTGCTCACTAAGGACATAAGATTTTGAATTTTGAATGGTCATGCAGATGAACATAAATAGATCTGTCATTTTTGTCACATGTTAATTATTTTAATAATAGTAATTATATTACAAAAGATTGTATTTATATTATGCCAATGTTCTCCAATATCCTGACCTCCTTCTGCCTCTGGTGTACAAAAAATGCTTTATCACACAAAGACAGCTCACCCACTGGTTTATTTTGAGTTATGTGCCATAAATCTACGTGAAAACGACCGATGGCAGTACCCAGGAGCAGCTAAAACTCTTTCGGCAAATGTGCAGCCAGATCTCAGCGTCTGACATCCTTGGTCTGACAACCGGTGAAAGACCATGATCTGCCAGCTCCTCCATCCACTGGACTGTTTCATTGGGCTGGGCTCAGTGTATGGGGAGCGCTATGGAGCTTGGTGCACCCCTATTTCTCAGCTAACCACTGGGCCGTTTGTGTTCCACACCATTAACGCATCTCTGTGCTTTGTCTCCTCCGACCTCCCCTCCCCTTCCCTGCCCTGCCCTGCCCTGCCCTGCCCTCCGCGGTTTTCTCTCCCACCCAGGATCCTCTTCTGCTCGAAAGCCGATGCAGTCAGTGTCTGGCGTGTACAACCCGCCGCCCCTCTCACCTCCCGCTGCGCTCTGTCAGCCCTGGAGTCCAGGTCCTGCTCCCTTCTCCTCTGTTTCTTCTCTTGCTGTCGCTCTGAATTCTCGTCCTCCCTCCTCCCGCTGTCTCCCGACTCACGCACCCCCCCCCCTCCACCTCGCTCCTCCGATCCGATCATTTCTTTACCCACAGCCTGTGGTTCTGCAGGTCCGACACAGTGAGCATGTGCGGTACAATACTTCTCCATCTGCAGTCCTCCTTCCCGTGCACCTGCTCTCCCCTTTCATTCTCTTGCCGTGCATTTAATCAGCGTTAAGGTGGCTTTCATCATCTTTCATTGGTTGATTATGTTTTTATGGGTTTTTTTCGGTTCACTTTATGCGCGCTTTCAGTTCTAGTTTTGTTTTGTTTTGTTTTGTTTCAGTCGGTGTTGTCCGGTACAGGAGCGTAGCATGTGGTGCTTTATTAACCAGAGTGGCAGTGTCCAGTTTTTTGTCGCAATCTGGGCTGTTGGGAACGGCCGCTGTGATTCGACTCCTCTTTCCCCAACCCCGCCTCCGACTGACCCGCAATCTTTCCTAGCGCTTCAGGCTCCGGGGTCCGTACCCTCTAGCCTTCCTCCCTCCGTGTCAGGTGGTTCCGGGCCCAGGCCGCTTTATAAGAGCTTTTATCCAAAAGCTGGACCTAAACTCTCTTTCTTGGCAGCGTAAAAACCTTACAACGTTTTTGTGAAAGGTCTTTTTTAGTGAATCCTCGTATTTCAATAACTTGAAGGATAACATCTAAGATTGTAAAAATCAAATGAGAAGAAATCCAGAGCGGGGCCTGGGCTCTAAGTTTACGCGAAAAGCTGCGGTGTGCACTTACGGTGGTCCGAACACCCCTCCCCTGGCCGTTATCGAAGCTATTGTCTGCTCTGACCACATAACAAAAGGAAACAAGGTTGCCTCTCTTTAATTTTGTAATCGTTCGACCAGGGGTGATTTGGGGTGTTTAATACGTATGAAATTCCAGTGCTGATGGACGAGTCGAGCCGCACTGAAAAACAGTCTGGAACTCTGATTCAGTCACGAGATGGGATGGGGCAGAAAACAATCTTGTCAGGCCCGTGCCATTTTTTGTATTTAACTGAGGAGCAAGTTGATCCGCAACGGTTAATCCTGACTTTGAGCACTGCACATAGCTTTACATGGACATGAATGTGTGATGGCCCCTACTCCCCAGTCGTGACTCTCATCACCTGCTCTCGTCCCCCACCCCTCGGCAGATGAACCACATGGAGCTGGAGGCGGAAACGCGGTCCTTGGGCAGTGCCACGTGGCTGGTCGACCAGAAGGACTCCAGCCAGCGGAGCGGCTCCAAGTACGAGACCACCATATTCTGAAAGCTGGCTCCCCGCCCGCTCACCCCACTGCCCGCCCCCCACTGTGACTCCGCCTCCTCGGGGCTGGCCCTTCCCCTACCCTCTGACCTGCTACGTTCCACCGCCAGTCTATTGGTGCTCCTGCAAAATGAGCCACCCCCCTTCCCTTCTCCACCTATCCCTGCATCCCCCCTCCTCCTGTGGGAGCTGCTGCAGCCGCTGCAAAAGTCGATTAACTGGAACTCTACTAACAGCAGGCCGTCTCCTCGCACCAGACTGTATGGTGTAGCTGTGCCATTCTTTAGGAAACGGTCTTTGTCATACGGTCTTTGTCATACGGCCTTACAACCAGTGATGGTTACCGATTTCCCAGCTGTGCAACAGCAAACCCAATGTGTGTCAAATTACCTGTCCCAGGAAGCCTGATTTTTGTTTTTATCACAAATTCAGCAGACAGATTTTCCCATGCATCAACCCTACCTTCTATAATATTTGGCTTCGCTCTTTTTCTATAAAGTTTGACGAATCTTTCCAGGTTTTTTTGTTTCCTTGTTTATTGTGATCCTAACCTTAAAGTTTTGATAGGAAGGCTGTCGCCTTCCCAGTGCTCACCTTGCATAGGGGCACTTGCTCTCTTTCCTGCACAAACGGCCCCACACATTCAGATGTCACAGCAGTCCCCAACACTAACCAAGGAGCTGAACACTCTTCGCCTGTTGTTTTTGTCTTCCGTGGTTTCCAACCAGTGCTCCTCCTGTCTTTCCCAGCATCGACCACTGTGTGGAGAGTGAAGAAGAGTTTTACTCCTGTCTACTGTACTGTCATATTTGGAAGTTAAAACAAACAAAAACAAAAAAAAGTCATATTTTTTCGAGCTATTTTCAAATAGACCC
>JAOVYW010074530.1:0-18107 GCA_025775045.1 Hiodon tergisus | reverse complement strand
CCTGGCTGACACATTCAGGACGTATATACACCATGCCTGGCTTTGCTTTGCATTCTTCCTCGCATTGGGAGAACCTAGAACATGTCAAAGGAGGGCTGGCCACCATTAATCAGACAACGGGCCTTTGTGCCGCTCTCCGCGCTAGCTCTCAATGTGTGCGCATGCTTCACCTGTCATTTCTCATTAAAGCAGGATTAAACCATCGCTGGCAATAGCAAAGCCTGACTTCAAGCGAAAAGGCAAAATCAGCTCTCATGCCTCTGCCGGTTGGTGAAGTATCGGGCTTGACTTAAGACTCCACTCTGAACAGCTGCGTCATGTCACATGATCCAGTTCCAGCTGGTGTTTTTAGAGAGCTGAACTGGGAACTACATATAAGTAACTTTATATACATAGTCTAGTAAGGGCAGCCAGTAGGGTTCTGGAACTTTGCAGTAGAACCAGCAGTGTGGAAAACAACCGTGAAGACAGACCAGGGTAACAGCAGGCAGAGTTTAAGAGGCTTCGTTCAGTCAACATCTGGGGCATTTTCTTTCCTTTATTGTGTTATTGTGACATGCATACCCATGTCAAAAGCCCTTCGACTAATAAAGTTTATCTATTACTTATGTCTTAATCATTCAAGGTTATGAAAGTCAGCCAAGACAAATTCATCTAATGCATGGCATTCCATAATTAAGTTAAGATTCTTCTTTAATATTTACTGTATTAGCAGCTTAGCTAACATATTATGCTGGCTAGAGTGTGTACTGTTTCAAAAGGGTGGGAAAACCTGTAAATCTGTAAGGCATATCTCTGGCAGAAATATCACAGCCTAAATAATGGATTCTTTATCAGAGGAAACGCTTTAGTCATTTTCACTTAAGAACGAGCTAAACCATAGATTTAAGAACATTGTTACAGTAGATGTTAAACAGCCTCACAGAACATTGACAGGCGATAATAAATGAGATAACAAGTGCACTTATATTTAATGTTTCTTTGGGGGGGGGGGGGGGTTGTATTTTAAGCGAGACGGTGACGTGTTACATTATGTTTGTAGACGGTGTCTACAGACATTCACAAAGACAAATCAGAAATTAGCAACACATCAACACATTCTAAATAAGTTATCTCCTGTGCGAATAAATTTAAATAAACCAATGTGATTATAGTGAGGACTGCCATTCTAAAGTGAGGACATGAAGGTTTTTTATAAGACTCCACCTTCAGCCTTGCTTGTAGACATTCTCCAGGATAGGTGAGCCTGAAAAAATGCCGAAAGTTATCATTTCTCTCATTTTCGTTAACCTTGTCGTAGAAGTAGGATCACAATACTGGCGTTCCCATTTAACTACAGCTCCTAGTTTAAATAGGTCAAAGAAGAGCAATTTTAACTCCTCTAAAAGTTAGACTTCTCTCCAAAGTCTGGTCTTTAAAATTTTGAATTAAAATGAAAAGACTGTGCCTGATCCTCAGTATATTAAAAAAATGAAATGCAGCGAAATACTAGGCCTGTACCATTACTTGATATTCAACCAGAGAGGCACAGAAAACCTCAGTTTCTCTTTTCTTCCAAAGATACTTAATCCATGTTTATATGAGAACCAGATGGTACTTATTGAAATGTGTTTTGTTTTTTTAAACATTAATTGGATTAAATGTGCAACATTTTAATTGGATGTAAGTAAATAAAAGTGCTGTCAACGGTCAATGGTTATTTTGGCAGCATACACACATTTTTAGCAAGGTATACTTCAGTAATGTTGAATGTAATTAGATGTTAGATGTTTTTACTTATTAATTTCTTGGTCTTGAAGCACTGTCACGTTCTCTTTAATTAAAAAAATCTTAATGCCAATCGTCTACATTTAGATACAAGCCTACAATTAATTTAGCTTTTAAAACGAAAATCTTGAGATTCATAATAGATGAATAATTACTGTATCAAGACCTGTAATAGGTAACAGGTGTGCTAGTTGTCAGCAGATATAAAAGGACCATAAGACATGCCAAATGCAATCTACGCAGCTCGGACAGCTCGGACATTTGACAGTGATTCATTTAAAGCGACTCCAGTTTGATAAGTTGCTAAATATGATCCGGCTATAATGAAATTCTGACCTGTCAGATGAAAGGGATCTGAGTTACGGATGCCTGAGTGGAACCACCGCCTTGTTGTTAAGGGCATGGCGCTTAATCGGATTTGGGATTTTTAGGAAATTTAATGAATGATCACACACAGTCCTCTCAACCGACCTCGCCCAAATCTTTCTGTCCTGTCTGAGTCAGGTCAGTGTGAGCAGGTCAGTGTGAGCTGCAGAAAGCCATAAAAACCTCTGCAAGGGTCAGCAACACCTTGGTCACCACTAGCTTTCCCCATCAGCCACGTTGTTTTAACAGGCTGCTTCTTTTCCCACTGTGGTAATATAATACCATGTTGCCCAAGTAGGAACACGACGCACTTTTAAAGATAAAGATTAATAACAGTAAGGCGGCTAATGAAGAGAAACTGGAGCTAAATACCGCTTGAACATCGTGTGAACTTTGTCTGGCTCTCTGGAGACGAGGGAGAGCTGCCTTCTCCGGCAGCTTCAAAGCTGGGCTCCAAACCCAGAGCTAACACCATTGCAACGCGCAGAACCGCACGCACCATGTGTCACAAGCGGAAGCCAGCCATTGGTCATGATTGCATCATTCATTTGGTCCTTTGACACTCACCCAGAACGACTAAGATACCACACCATTTTACGCTTTAATTGTTCACGACTGTTTTCTTCTTTATTGGATTTTACTCAGGCTGTTTTTCAACAGCTTCCACTGCAACTCCACCTGCTGTGTTTATTCATCTTAAGCCCAGTCACAAAACAAGTAGCGGGTGCCTTTCCTGCTCAGTGGCAGCACGTTTACAGCATGGGAAGGGTTTCATCAATGTGAGGATGAAATGGTCATTTCCACGGTCCAGCTCCCTGCAGGCTGAGTGCAATCGAGACTGTTATGTTTGGAGTTTGTATGTTTGATGTTACAGGGGTGACGTAATGGGGAACTGTGGGATATCGGCGAACGGTTCCTAGGGGGACAGTTTTTGGAGACACAGGGGTATGGTTAAAGAAGAGACGCACGTGTTAGTGTCTTTGTCTGACACTTAATAAACAACAACGTTTATGAGTACACGAGTCTTGCGTCCTATCTGACACAACAGAGACCAAATCGCTTTTCCCAAACTAGCTGGCCTATTTTTACAGCCCCGCATCCCGCACCCCGCCCCGTCGCCACTTGTATCTCTCCATTTCTTATCCACACCCCCGAGAGGTGAGATATTTCAGGGCTGCTAATTCGCTCAGTCTTTTTCGCGTGAGCGTCAGAGTCCAAGATCTCCGCCTGCACCTCAGAGCTGTGAAAGCGCCCGCCATATGGCGCTGTTCACGCGTGCAGCCGTGGGACAAGCTGGCACCATTTACAAGTCAATCCGCTGATCGTTTGTGGTCATCTCCAGTTTCAGCCAGGCCGCAACCAGTTCAACACAAATGTGAAGAACACCTGCTTCACGTTTAATTAAGTTAGTCGCTCACACAGCCAACATTATACTCAGGCTCATATTTGGGTTTGGGAATCCGAATACAGTAATTCAGAGGATGTTCTTTGCATAGAACAGAAACCTGAAAGAGAGCTATATTATCTGTAATTGGAACCGATTCACACTGTGGGCGTTGATCCAAATGGAACAATGTGCTTTCTAGACATGTGCTCAATGTTCTAATGGCATCCCATAAAAAAACTCTTATTTGAAGCATATTGAATACAAGCTAATTTAAAAATTACATTCAAATTTATCAACAGTAAATAGAAAAAAGAGAATAAATGAACAGTAAGTTGTGTGCTGAGGTAAGTGACTGACTGAATTTGATGGGGTATGGGTTTATTGTTTTTCAGTGGTTTTGTCTTTATTTGTGAGGCCTATTCAGTTAATTATCAGCCATAAATTGATTGACTATCGAGGGTTAAAATAGTTTTATTGGTGACCACTGATCTAATGTATGTGAATTGACAAGCCATTGAACATAACGGCTCTGGTTAGAACTACTGGTAGCTTGGTAAAATAGCCAGCTAGACGAGTAGTAATAAAAACGACAATCATCATTGTAGCTGCAGTGAGGTCACTCATTTAGGATATTGTACTGTTGGGTGACACACGAATACATTGTCTTATCTCAGCTGCTGAGCTGTTGGTTATCGCACAGTACAGCTCATTCCGCCATGTCAGAATTTCAAACAGCAATAGCACAGACCCTCGTCCACCCACCCATCCAGCATTCAGGCCTTCACTATCCCTAGACTGGAGAGATTGGCTGTTTCCTTTCCGTCTGAAAGAGCCCTTGTTGGATTCTACGCATCACGTCACACGAATGACCCCAGCTTCTGTTTACTCTCAAACGCGAGGGGTCTCTGGCGTCCCCTACGTCTCTCGCTACCGGCGGCGCTCAACCTGCAGTCCAATCCCATGAGGCTAGCTCGTCCAAACAATTTCAGAACTGCAGTCAGGCAAAGTACCAGCACCGTGATATTCACAACAGGCTGTGTGACCGCTCATCAGACCCGTATATAATATGATAATTATAGCTGCAGTGGATTCATTTGACCAGTCAATAAAATCGCTTCAATACAGAAATCTCCTTGTTTTTCTGCATAACAGTAGGCGTCACTAATTTATCCACCAGAATAGGTCCAAGTAATGCAGGGTAGGTGATACAGCGCATCGAGGGAGTGGGACATAGTTTGGGACATGTTTAAAGAGGGGAAAAATAGTCAGTTCTTTCTATCTGACTTTTAAGGAGAGCAAACAACTTGTTCCATTGAAGGCCTAGAAAGAGATTTCCAGACTTTATCGCAAGAAGCAGTATTAAACAAACCGAGCGATAACCCCTTCAATAGAAAGCTCAGGATCGCTCACTGTCAAAACGACAACCAAGTCTCTCAAGTAGTTCTGCATTCACAGCCTAGAAGCGTCGCTAGCAAGTGCCTGCTATACCATCCAACATTAAAACGAACGTCCTGCCTCTGTTCAGCCAGTTGAAGAGCTGTTGGTTACTGTAGGTTAGAAGCATTACAAGTGTGGGAGAAAACGGTAGCCTTTTCGACGGTCGAAACAAAAGCACATTCATCAGGACAAAGGCACTTCAAAAGTCTTAGATCAAATGACTAAGCGATAAAGTATTCAGTTATATAAATAGACGATTTGTTGTGCACTGAACCAGTTTTCAGTTTCTATTTATAATGAATGGAAAACTTTTGGTAAAACTAAACGCATCGCTGTATAGGGGTGGCCAGTTGTCCGTTCTGGATAACGAAAAACACATCTTTCGATAACCCTTTCGATGCAGATTGACGTGCTCAAAGCAGACGTGGAAAGCGCCGAGTGGAAGATCCTGGAGAACCTGATCCTGGAGGACGTCCTGGGGGAGATCGGACAGCTGCTGCTGGAGGTGCACCTGCACTGGCCCGGGTTCGAGGTGAGCGGGGACGACAGCTCGGTGGTGCGCTATTGGTACAGTCTGCTGCGGGAGCTGGAGCGACACCACTTCCGACTCTTCTACAGCCACAGTGACGCCAGCAAGCCCCGCCTCTTCCTGCACAGGAATCTCCTCAATGCCAGCAGCATCTACACCCTGGGCTGGATCAACTCCAGGTGGAGCCAACACTAAATGCCTTTGACACGACTCACTGTAGACAGATCACGCCCAGATTGACAAATCGGAAAACGGTCTGGAACGTCGGGCCGTGGTCCTGTAAAGGACGTGGAGTTCATACGGTCCCACCTTCTTTCATTGAGGATGGGATGGAGCAATGACCTTCTGTATCGTTTAGAACTTGTCTGGTCATGTCCTGTCAGCCTGAGAGCGCTGTCTGACATGGAGGGTCATTTTTCGTGAACGACACATCGAAACCAGCAAGGGCTCTTTCAGAAAGAAAGGAATAGGACAATCAATCCAATCTCTGGGCCTATTATCAGACTACAAATCAGCCCAGAGACTGCCCTGTCAATTCTCACAAGTGTGACCAAAGACTTCCAAAGTGTGCTTGGAGCTTGTTGGAGTCTGTACAAGTATGCACTGAAGAACATTATCAGGAGTAGCGGAACTTTAAATCACTTGTGATATTTTACTCTGGGGCCTTTTTCTTTTTGACTACAGCAAAAGCCAAGAATCTCTTGCAAACCTCTGTTCGTCCTCCTCTGACATTTGAAAAATAATTGCCCCCCTCAACCCTATTTGTGACGGAGTCAGAAAGTTTTCCTTGAGGTCAGTCAACAACTTAAACCTTTAATCCTTGGAGTTCAGCCTCTAGCAGAGCTGGCACAAATCGGGATTCTTCCTGGTTGTTTTTTTAAACAATGTTTAAAGGCAGAAACGTTTGATTACACACGCTTCATTTGGCCACTGAGATAATCCGGTGGGCAACGGCCCCTCGGTAAAACAGAGACAGCGACTCATCCGTTCCTGTGCTTGTAGCTCGAGGGTCCCCAGAACTCCGGAGTCAACCATGTGTGCAAACGGGAGAATGTCAGAATGCGCTGTGCCCACCGACACCTCATTAAGTCCAACAGTGCACGGAATGCTCTGCGCTTGCAATCGCGTGTGACTGACACTGCCGCGTTTGAAGAGGGGGAAAAAAAAACTTGTGTACAACGTGCAAAAGAGCGGGGTTGTTGTGTGTCCCAGAGGATTAGGATAACACCTGTTTGGCATGCATTCATCATGGGTTGGTGGGGGGACTTTTTATTAGCAAAAATCAACCATCGTTTGTGTCAGTTAACTATGTGAAACGGAACAAACGTCTCCCAGTCTGCTACAAGCTATAATGAGGAAATGTTTTCCTCAGGGCAAGGAATAGGCTCTCCCCGCCTTTGAATATTAAAATGTCAAGCTAGCCACTAGGATTAACGTATTCTCCACCCCCCCCATGGTTCCCTTTTGTCACTCATTTAGAAATATTGAAGAGCTGAGGCTTACTTTGAGGATTAAAAGGTCCACGTCTTTCTCAAGACTGCAAATAAAATTATAATTTTTTTGCAACATCATACGGTTCTTTTCTTCTTTTAAACAGAAAGGAAGAGAAAGGGGTCTAGACTCCCTAAAGTCATGGTTGGCGGTGAACTAAAAGAATATAAAAAAGTTCCTGTAAATTGTAAACAGAGATTCAGCTCTTGGTCACACACAGATAAAGTCTGTCTTTAACGACATTGCAGCAACTGGGTCAAATTGTTCAAGGCAAGCCCCAGGAGAAGCAGCCCAGGAATGTGGGAGAGTTTGATGGATCCTCTCCGCTCGCTCCTCCCTCACACTGCGGAGCCCCAGAACTGGGACACAGACGACGACGACGGGGTGCTCACCCTTCCCTCCTGAACCAAACACTCGTCTCGCACACGCACACGCACACGCACACACCAAACCTGCTTACACAAAGCACACTGAAGCCCACGGGCGCACACTACCGTGTGTGATGGAGATACTCCTTTTGCAAAGATTAAAAGACTGCGAGGACGTTTGAATTAATCTGATAAATATTTTCACAGCAGAAAATCAGGAGTTCGATTCCACCATTTTTTTTTTTTTTAAATGCAGCCGTATTAGACGGGTGTTGTTGAATGTTGACTGGGGCTGAATTTAAGTTTGTTTTTTAAATGTATTTTCATCCCTTAGTCCAATGCACTGGGGCTTGTCGCCACTAATCCTGCCACCTTACACAGGGAGGATGAGGGAGTAGTGCGATTGCCTTCCCCTCCCCCCAAACCCAAACGCCTTCAAACTACACTTCACTGACACTCTGCAGGCACATCTCACCACGACACTGCCAGGCTGGAGGGACCCGGGAGGAACGAACCATTCTCACCCACCGAGGCTGTGCTCTCACACTCACAAAACCCACCAACATGAAGTACGATCGGGGGAACCCGCGGAATACAGGCCCAGAAGGACCTTCACAGGCAGAGCCACTCGAGCAGGTCAACTCGCTTAACGTTTAAACGGACAAAAGAAATGCTAGAAATATACAAATTTTTTATTCACAAATAGTAAGACACACGGTTGGAAAAGTAACAAGCATGAGTTACGGCCACACCGTAATAAAACAAAAACGGAGCCAAATTTCTCATGGGAAAGTGACAAGACCCAACATTTCCTCCCTTGCCCCTTAAGGACAATGTCTTCCAGCTGAGGAGACTATAATGAAAATAACCCCGGGGGGGGGGGGGGATAAGACTGGATGCCAGCCTTACGGATCGCAAGGCGCACCTCAGAAGGAGCCCCTCCTGCGTCTGGTGGCCCAACCCGGTCTAGTCCCACAGCTTGATTAGCCCGTCCCAGCCACAGGTGATGACCTTGGAGGTCTCGTGGGGGTGCCACAGGGCGCTGATGCACACCTTGTCGTGCGCTTTAATGCGGTGGTACAGCTTGGTGGTCTTCCAGTCCCAGATGTTCAGCTTTCCGTCGGCGTCTCCGGAGACCACGTAGCTGAAGGGGGCAACCCAGAGAGCTTTCGTTAGCAAGCCAACTGTGGTGCAGGTTTGGTTTCCAAAATGAAATTTTCTGCAAAATGACTAAATAAGACCTCCAACCCCCGCTCAACTCTCCCCTCCCCTCTCATATATTTAGATTTAGCAGAATTTGGACCGCTCTCAGTCAGGCTGGCTTGTAGCTTCATGGCGAGGCATACACTGGCTTCTGAAACCAATATATCTGGATATCCCTAGAGCCATCTGGGGGCACAGTTGGAGTAGATTTTGTGTACTCTGCTGGCCTGGGTATGTTCCATGAATGCAAATAAAAGGCTTTCATGCAGATATTTGACACTAGGGAAGTGTGGATTTAGTGTACTCTCAGGCATAGAGCATTGAAGGTCAGAGAAATGCATCAGACGCGCACGCACACACACACACAGAGAAAAGCAACTGGGCAAAAGAGGGCGCTACAGAGGGGCTTGTATGTCCGCACACGTCGCTGCAAACGCCCACTCCACCCTGGGCAGAACTCTGCCACTTGCATATTTGGCAGATGACATGATGCAGATAAGCGGTGATTCTGAATCATAGGGCATTGCTGGCCCATGGCTAAGTGCCCTTTCAGACACAAAGATTTGCAAAACAATTTAATAAAAATGTAGGTCCTCGCAGATTGAATGACTACAAAAGGAAGGGAACACCCTAACACAGCCCAGAGAATGGGCAGTGGGCACTCTACCTCATATCAGGGGAGAAATCTACTTGACAGGCGTAGCCAGCGACCATGTGACCCTTGAAGATTTTCTTCTTGTTGAGGCGGAATCGGTTTTGAGCTCCAAAGATGAGGATCTGGTTATCCATGGACTGGCAGGCCAACCACTTTCCTAGATGCATTCAAATACAAAAAAAAAGGACTTTGACAGGTGGAAAATTATTTAAAAAATAAAATTTTCCCCCAAATGTTGACATTTAGCGCCAAGAGACTTAATGTATGTCGAGTTCCATTTTCAAATCTTGAAAAATGCTAATTAGAACAGAATTGGGTTCAAAACATAAGCAGCATTAAATCTTAAAACAGTGTTTTCTCTGTTCTGCAAGAAAGGCTTGCACTGAGGATTCAATCTACACACTAGGGAAAACGAGAGACACCCGTTGTCAAGACAAATAATCAGCTCGCGGAAACGGGTCGTGTTCCGACTCGAGATGCAAACAGATGTGAAAGTGTGCCCGCGTCCCAGCAGTAAAAAAGCAATAAGTAGCACTTGAGAAAGGTAGGAGGCGCGCGCGCGTCTGACTCACCATTTGGCGAAAGGCTCACAGCCGGCATGGAATGCATGCTGGGTTCTGCGATGTACTTGAAGTCCACCGGGATGTCCCTGTGTGTGGACAGAGGGAGTGAGACGAGCCAACAGAGGGCCAGGTGGCGTTCTGTTGGCGTGATACCCCTCCCTCCCCTCAGCCAGACAGAGCTGTGTACAAAGGGTAAGGGACTCGGCTCCACACTAAAGCCCTGCGAACTCTGGAGGGAGTCGAGAGACGAGATCAAAGTGGTCGGAGTGAGGCACAGCACAGCACACCTGCTCTGTGTTATAGGGGTACCGCTGTCTCAAAGGCATTTACTGGTGTTAAACTCGGGTTAGTTTTAAGATGTAGATCTAAATCCCCTGGGAGGTTTAGAAATAACCGTGACAACGACCAGACGGCACACCCCCAAAGCTTCTGCTCTACTGTACGGTACGATTTCCGGAGGTCTCCCATCCACCAGCAGGGAACAGAGGACTGAAGCGGAATCTGAACCACAGCCTCGATTGTACAGGAAGCACGAAACAGTTCATTTGCTTTTTTTTTAAATACTGAACAATGAGACCTCTAAAACTTAAGTGGTAAACGAAAAGCACAAAACGACACTGCCCTTCTAGCATCAGCAACAAAATTACAGAAGCACTTTAAAGGACATGTGCAACACTGGTAATGTCTTTAAGGGGTGTGGAGCATGCTGCCTGTTTCATGGTGATGGATTCCAGAAGCAGCAGAACTCTGCAGAGACGGCATGCAGAAACGTCTGCCGAGCGACGAGCCCCGTAATCCTAAAACTTCATGGCCCTGGGGTGGGGGGGGTCTGGCTGGCCGGCTGTCGAAATCGTACAAAAAGCACCCTATCACGGTGCAAAACCACACGCTTTACAACAAGCAGATGGCTCGGGAGAACCGTCTATACTTTCTGAAGGAATGCGCACACAAAAATCAGATTCATTTCCTCTGCTGAAGGAACATTCAGGCGTTTAAGGCACGAATGACTGGGTGCGGTCAGCAGGAGGCCTGGCCTATTGCGTGGAATGTGCATCACGGAGCCAGGTGCGTTACACTGAACCCCTGACATACATTTACTCGCATTTCATGGGTAGGCATTCCCAGTGTCCATCACAGAACATGTGGTGTAAAAGTCCAGGGCACATCTGAGCAACTCAAGGGGACTAAAGCACAACCCCTTCCTGGGACTCGACCCTGCCACCCTCTGCTGGCGCTTTATCCCAATGTTACTCTGTTTGCTTATCTATAGCAGACCTGCATTGGGAATCATCTTTTAAAACAGGACACGTAAACGGCCCACCAAACCACTTAAAAGGTATTCAACTTTAAAAAGTCAGACGATTTTCCCTGAAGGAAAGCCCGTTTCCTGAGCCAACAGAGCCCTGGTCTATCTAAACTGACAGAGCTGCCTCGACGCAACGTCAAGCCACAGCAAGTATCGTTCCTGTTTATTTCACAGACACGCTTATCTATGGTGACTCACAGGGGAGGCCGTACTAAAAACAGCAGTCAGTAAGGAGAAACCGAGGAAGAACAACAACTCACGGATAATCCCAGCATCATCAAACCACAGGAGAGACAACCTTGTGGATCTCGACTCAACATCCGTGGGAAATGTCGTTACCGGGTCCTTAAATGCTCTACTCACAACTGACATTTTCAACCTGTGACATCCTAGCAGTCACCCGGATCCCACTGATCCCCTATAGGAGACATTAGCATGTTAAGACAGAACCAAGCAGCAGAAAGCTTAAACGGGAAGAATAAGCAATGTGGCCAACTAACGAAACGTTCCGGGTTCATGGGTCATTTTTCAAGCAGTGGTTGTATGACCCTAAGCCCAAAAAGGGTCCAACGATGCATTTGCAGGAGCAGTGGTCAAGAAACGGGTCAGGGGGGCGCAGGTTCTACTCCCCGTTCTAACTCCAACCGTACTCTAACTAGCAACTGAAACATGGATTGCGTCAGTAAAGACCCCGCTGTAAAAACCGGAGACGTGAATAGTCACCCCCAGATACAGACAATTTTCAGCAAGATACAGAATCTCACAATTGTGTCCTATAATAAGATCTGATGCTGAGCTGACATGCTTGGCAACAAGCATCTCGGCAGAGAAGACCCTGGAACCTACGCGTGCTGCATACCCAAATGCTAACCAAACTTTAAAACAGCAAATGTGAGCAAAACAAAACAGAGCCAAGCATTGAGCAACTTTTGGAATAGCCTGCCACCCACACGTTGTTACATCGAGAGACTAAATTAAGAATTTCGGCATCTGAAATGGTTATCGGAGCCAGACTATCCAGGCCCCATCTGGCTTCAGTGCGGACCTTTTTGCGAAAGAGCTGCTGGGTGAATCGTGGGTCAGGTATTCGCCACGTTGAGGGCTGGCCAATTTCCACTCACATTTCATTCCCCCTTAAGCCTTCATTCTCCCCAACAAGACAACGTTCAGAGACGGCGAGAGAGCGGTGCAGGGCCCCACAACAGACCCGCGCCACGTCACACAAAGACAGGGCGTGAGGTGAGGACCAGCAAAACGCAGCGGACACTAGACGTGGGAAGAAAACCATCGGGGGGGAGGGGAAAGAAAAATCTACTTTTTATTGAACGCTCTGTGTTTTCCTCCGTTCCTCATCTATCCATCAATACAACCCCTTCCCTAACGCTCTCTCCCCCCCGAAGTCCACGGATCCCTCAAACCAGACACCTACAACCTCTTTAAAATGAAATAAAAAGCAGAAAGCCTGGCACCTGCAGCTGAATAACGATGCCTTTTTAATGTGTAGTAAGTGCTAACTGGCCTCACGTCACACAGGATTTACACTTCATATCGAGTCATCTGTGCCAATGAAGCTCAGCACTCGATAGCTCTTCCGTCACATTAACAACCCGCCCGGCCGCCTCCCAGTAGAACCTGCCTGTAAGTTACCTAAACTAAACTAGAGTGCAGTACTGTTGAGCTCACAGGAGAAATAAATGTACGCTCTGCGTAGTTGACTCTCTTGGACTGAAAGAATGCCCCAGCTTCAATTCCTTGGTGATTCTCTGCCGTTTCACCGTTGATCCCTTAATGCTTCCTTCTGAACAGGCTTAGGCAGAAACGGTATGAGAGAATCCCACGCTCCCAGAGGGCTGTACCGGTCCAACCCCACCCTGGAGCTGGCCTCGGCGCTGCTCCAAACCCCGGCCCGAACCCACCCGTCGAGGCACCGTCTCTGGAATTCTCCCTCTCTCTCTCAACTGCAGCTAAAAGAGGGAGATTCACACACAGGAGCTGAAACTGTCAGAAAATCAATTGGCCCATTAGAATGAAGCAAGAGAAGCAACAAAGTCATTTAGCCACTGGTGGAAATGCGGATTCAGCTGTGAACATCCAGCCTGACGCCGCTCACGATACGCGCGGTCAGTAACGCTTTGATGATTTCCAACTGCGCCACTCCAACAGTGAGGCCCCATTTTCCCACGGGGAGGGCTTACACAACGAACATGCCTTCAAACAGAAACCACTCTCTCCCAGTCCATGCCAGAGTTTGCTGCAGTCATGAATGCACACGTGTCCGTCCAATACGCCGCTGAAGACGCGTTATGGTCTACAGACGTCTCCAAAACATTCGCTCTTGTAATGGAGGCTCCTCGACTGTTTATCAACAGTGGGCGTTCGCCTTCGAACGCATATCAGCTGCGTAATACTTCTAAAAGAAATCGCGAACAGAAAAAGAAAAAAGATGAACTGAAGGATAGTTCTGTGTGACAAAGCCAGAAAAATATGGTAAAACCACTTCTGTCAACAAACCCAGAAAAGGGAGCTTAGATCTGCCCTGGGCTCTTCCTCCACAAGACAAAGGATCCCGTCAAACAGTCCGCGAGGAACATGCCGACTCCTTTCACACGCAATGACCTGAATAGACCAAAGTACTGAACACAGTCCAGGCGCTATCCAAAGGCCTCCCGGTGCAACGTTCTTTTAGAGCAATCAACAAAAATAATCATATCGGCAAAACTGCTCTGGGGCGTTTGGCTGGCACTCAGCTTGGGGGTGTGCTGTGTGAGGGCCGCGTCGAGTCACGCCCTTGGTTTCCAATTCATGAGAAGTGAAAAATCCATTTAAACGACACGACTGACTGAATCTTGGACCGGGTCCATTCGTCTCAGCCAGGTGGAGCTCGTTGGAAATCTGGCAGAATCCTGAAGAACGCGCTCACTGCAGCAACACCGTTTCAACTCGTTGGTCTGTCTGTGGGGGGGGGGTCTGAACCGGGGCAAATCCATCCTCAGTACATACATAAACTGGAAGCCGCAGTCACCGTTCATAAAATTTGCATTGAATTTCGCATGGCGAAACAAGGTCAGATTATACCGACTCATACTGACATTTGCTGACGGAAAGCCTTTCTTCAGCCAAAGTGCCAACGTGCTCCATCCAGTCCAACAATGCATGTGTTAGGAGGTGGAAGGGTTTTACATTATAAACTTCAAAAAAACCAAACAAACATTTCTTAACGTAAATCACCAAACAATCCCGTATTTTAGCGGGAGAAAAGGAGGTACAGCCCAATTCCCCAAGACTTACCACTCCCACACACGTAGGCTCTTGTCATCTGAGGTGCTGACGAATCGCCGGTTCTCATCCACGAAGGTGATGGTGTTGACGGCGCCCAGGTGCCTGTCATATTCCTGGACCACCTCTTCCGTTCGGATATCCCACTGCAAGTCACACCACGGCGGCTGTCACACAGAAGCCCACGGGTTCCCCACGCAGACCGGCCCCCCCGGAGCAAGGGCTTCCTCTGATCCCAAAACTCGTTCAGCTGCACGACACCCTTTGGCGATGCAGCGGGTTACATTTTACGTCTAGATAGGAACGAGAGCTTTACGCGGCCTTGTCAGCGAGGCGCAACATCTAGATCATATAAATGTCCCTGGAGAAACCTCAGCGAGTTTTCATACCCACTGAGACACAGCAATTACTCGGGGAGAGATCAATTTCATACTCCAACAGTGAGAAATATCCGCCCCTGCTTCGAGGACAGGATAGCCTCGCCGGTAACACTGCTTTTCTTGTTCAGCCTCGCTCATTTGTTCCGAGACGGAGGCTTTGATTGTCTTTCCAGATGGAGGAGTGCAACTCTGAAACGTTCGTCTTTGAGATTCTCTCCCCACCTCCTCCCCGGTCCGGATCCCCGTCCCCGTCCATGATTAATGGGCTTCCCTCCACCCGTGCAAACCCAAAGCTCTGGTTTGCCTTTAAAAACACACTAAGGGCAACCTGGCGGAGCTTGAAATGAGGCCACTGCTCCTCGCTTTGAAAGTGGCGACCCTGTGCTCTCGGGGGGGGGGGGGGCTAGACCAGGGCACAGAGGAAGCCTGGTGTGGGCCTACACCAACCCCACCCGGGCCCATTGTGCTCAAAGCCCAAACAGGCAGGGCAAAGGTCAACGGTCTTCAAAGCCAATAAAGATCTTACCTGGACGATCTTCTTATCAGACATTCCGGCCACAAAAAGATTCTGCTTGTCCTCGTCGGGGTTAAACTTGACGCAGTAGGGGACTTTGCGATTGGGGAAGCAGGAGATGCACTGCCCTGTGAGACGGAAAGGAAGCCCTCATTAGGCCCACTCTGCAGGACTGCCCACAGAACGCGCGATTTAAGCCCTTCATCTGCGTCACAAACGCTCTGATACAGGAGGGCTCTTACCTCCCCTCTCTTAACGCAGCTGGACATTACCTGAGACCATTTAGGTCAAGTACACTGCCGAAGGGCACAGCAGTAACTACCACCACCCCCCCGTCTCTCCTCCAAATGGGACTCAAACTAATAACCGCCGGTTTGACTTTGCAAGCCCAACACCATCTGCTACACCCCTGAAAAGGCACTGAGCTGATTAAGTAAGCTAGTGGTTCATTTAAAACGGGTTCCTACCCACAAAAATATACTGTGTTTGTGCAATAAGGGTTTGAAAAATATCCCCATCAATAGAAGAGTCGTTTCACAGGTCAAAGGCAACTAGCGTGGCAACGGCCTCCTCTGGTCCGCACAATAATAAAAACTGAAGCCACCCATATGCGACAAAGTACCAGAGTTGGCAAATAGTCACAGAAATTGCTGAGAGAGTATAAACCACAAACTGAAACACTGAGAAAATGCTCATTCACAATCAATTAAAAGGAAATCGCCGTAAAGGACCAGGAGTCCAACTTTTGCTTACTAGGCCGTTTCTTCAACCACTGAGGTAATCACCACCCTTGCTCCTATGCATGTCGGGTATGCTGGGTAATGTGGTTCGGAGCAGTAGCTACCCTGCCTACAACTCATTGCAGAGTAACATACCTGGGAGAAACCTGTGCGTAACCCCCTTCCCACACTGCACACGTGAGCAACTTTTTGGTGAATTTAGAGGCTAGAGCAACACTGATTTTCAGGGGTTTCAGTAAAAAGCAGTGCTCTTCATATCAGACCTTACGCTCAAGTTGGATCATTACCCTTTGCAATGTTTACTTCAAACTTTAAAATGGCTTGTGGTGGAGGGGGGGGGGGCGTACACGCACTCCGCAGTAACTGTTTCAATGAGCAATGAGTTGGGGAGCATCCTTTAATGCTTAAAATATGCAAGTTACTACCATGGTAACTAGTCATGATGAGGTTTAACTTGTTTAGGAAGACTAGTTTGCTGCCACCTGGTGGCGGAGAACAGGTGGAGTACTGCGCCACAAAATTCCCTGCAGCACTTTGGATACTCCAGAGAGGCACCACCACAAACCGGATAACGCACCCCAAAGCTGAGGGCGCCGTATTGCCTCCCTCCGACTCTTCCAAAACGAGAGAGCAACCCTGACACTGGGCAATAGCGTTACAACACAGAAAGTCATATTTAGCACTGTGTGGCAATACTAAGGTAAAAAATGCGCCAACAAACGTGCGCTTGACCGGCTCATCCGTCAAAAAAATAAACAAAAAAACTGACCTGTCTCCGTGTCCCACAGCTTCAGGTAGCGGTCGTAGGCAGCGCTGAGGAACTGGGTCCCCGCGTTATTATAGCATATGTCCCGTACTGCCTTGCTGTGGCCTGAGAGAGAGAGACAGAGAGAGATATATATATTCAATGCCACAGGCATCGTTACTGAGCGGAGTCCATTTAAGGAAAGGATATGCCAGATGTCCCAACAGCAATTTAAATTCCCCCTACAAAAGCTTAATAGAATAGACACGAAACACTAAACACAGATAACCCTTCTCCAATGATTAATTATATCCTGCGATTAATTAATAAATAAGCGCTCAGCGGTAATTCGTCAGACAATGGGGATTCCCCATCTACCGTGGAGCGTCTGTCGCTCCTCGCCTGGCGCCACAGGCAGGGTAGGAACAGGAGACAGAGGGGCGCGGGCCGGCCCTTACTTTCGTTCCGTCAGCAGATGACACGCGAGAAACCGGGGCTAAGAGACAGGACGAGCCACCGTGCTCGTTACGATCCGGTTTTATCGGCGAAACGGTGGCAGCAAAGGAAGTCCGCAGGGGCTGCATCGCTGGCCAGTTTAAAAGACCCTCTAGCAGCTAAACCATGGGTGTGTTGGAGAAGATGAAACGCGTGGGCACAGGGCCTTTTCTTCAGAGGAGAACCAGATCTTCAGCTATTCTGAGAACCCATTTAAAAAAAACTAAATAAAATATTGTGCCTACATCCTACATAAATTGTATCCAGGAATGTTTCTTCTACCCTCCCTTAACTGCCAAGCAACTCATTTTTAACAGGGACAGAATAGCCCTGAACTTGAGTTCAGAACAGCAGAAAGGATTACCGTGATCAAGTTCCCCTCCCATTACCGCCAACCCATTTCACCAACTAAACAACCCTGCCCCGCAATACATGGTTTCTCTGGACATTGCGCAGGCCAGGCGTTCTAAGCGGTTAAAGGGATTCGACTTAAGCGCTCTGCCAATTCTTCAGATATACCCACCTTTTCGGCTGGTGACCACCGGTCAGGCTGGATACAGGCATTGTTCAAGGGTCTGACAATTTTCCAGTTCCCCCCCCAAAAATCATACATTACCAATAAACGTACTTACCAATAAACGTTCGTAGACACCTCCTTTCATTGTACACCTCCCACAACTGAAAGGGAAACGCATCAAGCAGAATTAGGATCACAACGTGTGAGCAGGGAGATTTTTCTTCATGGTTAAAACCTCCAGCGGAATTAATCAAGCACATCGTTACTGTGCCACGCGTCCGTCTCGAGTACGCGCACGGGAGAGGTCCGGGCACGCCCATCAGCACCGGCTGAGGATCAGGCTAATTACAAACAGTATTTAACGACCT
>JAOVYW010074528.1:0-18112 GCA_025775045.1 Hiodon tergisus | reverse complement strand
CCCCCCCCCCCCCCCCCCCCCCCCCCCCCCCCCCCCCCCCCCCCCCCCCCCCCCCCCCCCCCCCCCCCCCCCGCAAGCGGTTGAATCTTAGACAGTGGGTTGTTCATGCCAAAGTCGCTCTGCGAAACCCTAAAGAATCTCATGGCCCATGGAGAGGCAACAGGAAACAGAGTAGCGTGCTCTAGAGAACAATTTGACAAATAAATGATTCAGAGTGTTTTCTGGCTTAATTTTCTGAACATGGGATTCTGGGACAGTAAGGTCCCAGGGTGAATACAGATGACGTTACCCTGCATATCCTTTGTAATCCTGTGGGGGTGGACATCTTTCCTGCTGCTCAGCCATGCAAATCCTAGACAGGACGCTGCAGATGTGTGCTTGAAAATCACAGCTCCAATGAGGAGATTTTTAAATAGAAAACTCTGAAAGGTTTTCACAACATAAAACAAATGTATATAAATCCACAGATATAGAAATGAGGATATTGATCAAAATCTAACGCTTAAACTGACCAAAATCTAACTCTTCAACTGACCAAAATCTAAAATTGTTAAAATAGTTGATGGCTCTTAATGTAGTTTTTTTTTTTTAAAGCCTACTTTACGTTCTTCCCGGGGTTGATGCCTGAGACTCATGGGAGATTTGTTCAGACGGCCCTTTAACGGTCGGTGAGCTTCGCTTCCTGTCATTAGACATCTGTCAAAACCTTATCTCAGATCCCAGGGAAAAAGGAAGCTCATTTCTCTCCCTCTCTTGCCCTCTCTCTAAAAAGGCAAACACTTTCACTGCAGTCCTGATTCCTCACCCCAGTGTATAGCTTTTTGCTCGTCTTTCAGTCTTAGCACAGACGTTTCCATGCATGATCTCATTCCTTCAGAACTCACGTCTTCTTGTATTTTTGTTACAGTCCAGCTGGAATAACTAATAAACTATATATTTGCTTATGAGATGGGTCAGGTTAGGGTAGGGTAGATAAAACCGCTGGAAATACATCAGTAAAGAAAATACTTTAATCTTCCCATTTTGTGCCTTGCTTAATGAACCTCACCCAATGCAGATTCTGATCATCAAATGGTAAGAAGTGTAAGAGACAGGAGTACTATACTGATTCAGGAGTCAGAGACAGGTGGCACAGAAACTTAAGAGACTGATGGCACAGAGAGTGATATAAATCATAGATTTGAACATTAACAGTACCAATGAGTAGTCATGCTGTCAAAAACCTACAAATACCTCCAATTTTTTCATTCAAACACAAGATCCCTTGAGAAACATACATATTGCCTACAAATAGAAAAATTGGGCAGTGGGTTGTTTGAGCTAATATATTAGACTGACATCTACTAGTCTTCAGGCTAGTCACATCTCAGAATAAAAGCCTGTTCCCCAACATTGGGGTGTCAGCCATGTTTTTAAGGTATATACATTAGCTGCTTTGGATATGTTTCGATGTAATAAGACAGTAAGACTCCTTTTGATAAAATAATCATAGATAAAAATGAGTATGACGAGGTTCGACTTGTGTGCTCCGATTCGAGTCACTTTGAGCCACCCATCTGTTTCACACTCTGCCAGTTTCAAAGCACGCGTTGGAGTTCAGCGGCCACAGGAAGAAACCTGACATCACCACAGACAATCATCTCCATGCATCTCCAACCCCCGGTACAACTCGCTGCAGATGTGTCCTTGAAAATCATTCCCCTTTGTCATCTTGCATTGATGAGAAAACTCTTCGCTCTCTCATTTTCTGAGTGACAAACTTCATGACTCTCAAAGCCACGGCACAAGACAACGCATTTCTCGACATGTCTATGCTGGATCTGACTCTGACTGGTTTAGTTTCTGGTGCCCATGTTAAAAACACGCATCTTGTCATGAATTCTGGCTGTCACAAAAGTAATTTCAGACATTGACTATGTAGCAAAGCAGGAAATATGATTGAATTAAACTTAGTCCCAATTGATGTCTTAAAAATAACAATTAACAAACAGATAAAACGTAAAAAACACCCGTCATGTCGCCCAATGGCTCAGTATTTAAGACATGCTATTGCGGAATGTAATTCGTTTTCTCACCAGTTGATTTTGCAACCCCAGTTCACCTAAAGACATGATTTCAATCGGATTCCACAATTACGAGGACAAAATACAAATTTACTCTGTCACATTTTCGTCTCTTAGGCATAATCGAAAGAAGAAGCGCACCATTTATCAAGATTTGACAGGGAATGAATGCTCCATTGAGATCGAAATAATTAAAAGTAACCAATTTAGGTCCTGGTAGAAGATCAGAAAGTTGTGCACTGACTTCACCAAGGAGGGGCAGAAGGCCTTGCCGAAGGGGAAGACACACACACGTGTAAAACACAATCTCTCTCTGTTGCACAGACACGCACAAATGCGCACACACATACAGGTGCAGCTGTCTAATGGCACTCTCACAGATTACATTAGGAAATGTAATCTGTGCCAGTTCCCAATGTTCTACACCAGGTGAAGTAAGAGGTAAGAGGAGGTGGGATTCCTACTGACTTTGAAAGTGAGGCTGCAACTCCAGTTCTCCGTACAGCTGCCCTTGTTATCGTTCAACTCAATATCTCTGGATTTATCTATTAGTTTTTACATGCCGTGCACTGCTCAGCATCTGGTGGACGCTTATTACGGTGCACAATGTCAATGGTAAGAACTCTGGCAGGAATGGTAAAAATCAGCTGTTTGCAGCACAGCCATGCTATTGATTAACATCGGTCTGTCACACACATTGCATCGATCGTGATTAGCACCCATTTAAATTCTGCGCTCTGTAAGCCGTGGGGCCACCATAAGAACACAGCGCAGACGTTTCCTGCCTTGGGAAGCCAATGCAGCTGCCTAGGTTCGACCCATCGTCGCATGCCCCCATAAATGAGTGTCCGCCATGGATGCCAAACTGAAGAGCCAAAGGGGAACAAGCTGCCACACGAAAAAGAGGATTTTGAATTATTGACAGGCATCCGACCACCAGCTGTAAAAAAAACAAAAAAAACCCCTAATAAAAATATAAAGGTCTGAGCCCTGCTGGGCGGAGCAGAAAGGAGGGATACCTCATGATACCGTGCACATACCGTGAAAAAACAGCGTAACCCTGCCTGCGGGTTTGGAAGGGCACTGTCAGTGGATGCAGCCTGCGTCGTTGCCCTTTCCTGCAAAAAGAGCATTGCATAGTCAGGCGCCATCCAAAAACACTATGTCCTGCATTGTCAACCACAGTCTGGTGCATGGGCAGAGGGTCAGAGGTCAGAGCCTAACCCGGCAGACACCGGTGTGAGGCAGGGTACACCAAGGGCGAGAAGCCAGTCCAGGGCACTACATTATTAGTATTGTTGGGACAGTTCTGTTCATAAGCTATGTTTCTCATTCCATCCTGTGCGGGCAACTTCAAATGCTCTGTAAGCTTACAATAAAAAATTGATGTGAAAAACAATTGTTTTCTCCATTCCAACCTCTACACTGCTGACCACTCCAAACAACGGGGAGGCTGGAGAATGTTTCCATAGTAATAGACAACAGAATTCTACTTCCTTGCAAGATAAGACAACATTTAAAAAATTGATTCTTTTCTTTTAAGCTCGACCAGAAGGCTTGTTTTTACTGACAAACAATCCCTTTTTCATTCTAGTGACAAATCTTTCATGGGACATATAATTTGGCAGACCACTGGATTTCCAAATGTTCCTCAGATAAACTGCACACCGACTGTGGTGGTCGAGGGCTGTGAGCCCGTGACCCACAGGTTTTCACAACGTTGGAAGGCTCCTGGTGGTTAACTAGCAAGCCTTGTAAATTCACAGTCTCACAAAAAAGCCAGAGGTGAGCCCTGAGATAGAAAAAAGCTGGCTGGCCTTTGTGCCGAAACTACACCCATTTCCAGCAGCCATTTCCAGCTACAATAGTTATTCTCAACATTAAAATGTCTACACTGTATTTCTGATCAATTTGATGTTAATTGTATTCCTTTTTTCCGAAAACTTATAAGTGACCCCAAACTTTTGAACGGTACTGTATAAATAACTGCATTATCAGGCACAACTGTACTGTAGACCGCTACCACCATGTATTCTACACAGTCACAACACTGACTGTTCTCCCGGTGACACTCAGACTCTCACTCGATGGTCTATTTTAACGTAGCACCCTGGGAAACACAGCAGCTGTGTCAGCCACGTGAGTGCTGTAAGCTGCTCCAGATAAGAGTCTCTGGCAAACGAATAAATAAATAATCATAACAACAATGTTGACAGTTCTTGGGGGTGCGAGGGGCAGACACATCCACTGCCACCCCTTTCTCTCTCTCTCTCCCCTGCTCTCATCCCCATCAAGCCACCCACGCACAATCTGAACACCATTTAATACACCTCATCTGCCCTCCGTGGGACCTCACACCCGCAACCCTCTAACAGAGCAGCCTCCCGTAATGGATAAACGCGAAAGTTCGAGGCCTCTAACCTGAGGCACTTGTCAGAGCTGTGCACAGCTCTCCTGCTCAGGGAGGGAGGTGAAGATTTAAAACGGGTTCTTTAATTTTTCCTTGCCTATCCATACCAGGTGATACGGTGTGAGCAGTGTTTTTTTTAATTGGGTCCATGTCGTCTGTCATTAGGCAGAACCGCTCTCTTGCGCCCTTCTCGTGACTTTTCTACTTCTTTTCATATTCAACCCATCTATCAATTCATCATCGTCTTCGCTCTCGATCTGCTGATCAACTTTTACTCGTTTTGGTTTTGTCTGTTCATCCTTCACGATCTGGAACTTTTTTGAAACTCCCCGTTTGAAGAATTAACTGTCTACCAACAATAGAATTCGACATTCGTATCTTCGTATCCACACATTAAGGCACCCTCAATGCACCTAAACAATTCTCTAATTCCTTCAGTTTTCTCGTCTTTCTTCAAACCCATTCAACCTCGGAGAAATCCCTCTTGTGTGTTTCCAACGTGGACTGGTTCCATTAAAAAAATGGGTGGCATGGTAATGGTAATTCCACTGGAACCATTTTCCTTACTCCGTAAACATTATTTAAACACTGCTGTCACAGATCAAGTGCTTCCAAAACGATTTAAGTGTTGCAGTCAACCTCCCGGGTGGTAGGATTATTACCTGGTACGAGCTGATGTGTCTGGAATCAAACAGCATTCGTCCAGATTAATGCATTTTCTTTACTTGTGCACATCAACACGTCGGAGAGAGAGGGGGTAAGGAAATAGGAGAGAGAGAGAGAGAGAGAGAGAGAGACGGAAAATGTAACCTTTAGAACACATTACTCAGACAAAGCTGCACTAAAGAAGCATAGAGTTTCAAACAATAGGGTGTGTGACAGCTTTGGTTTTCAATTTCAGGGGCCGTCGCCACAGATCAGGTTGTAGTGCTTGTCCTGAGACGTACCAAACCTTGGCCTAAATAATCAGCAAGCGCCCAATCCCAGAAGTGGGGGAAGGCATTTAAGCCAATGATATTCTGGGAAAAATAATATAGCCAATGACATTCTGGGAAAAAAAATACAGCCAATGAACTGAACCGACCAGGGCGGAAACCGGAACCCAGCAGAATCCCAGACAGGAGATTAATCTTAAGGCTATTAGCTGAACTTTCACCATGACTCCAGACAGTGTCACATTTGGACACTCGACTTGTCACAGAGTGATAAGACATTATTCCGAGGTAATATTATAAACAGGTTCCGTCTTTCTTTCATATTAATCCGGGCACGGTGCGCACAAAAAAAAAAAAACAATAAAACAAATGCCATTTCTCCTTGGATTTCTCCTGCATCTCACATCTGCACTCCGAATGATGTGTGGTGCAGCGCAGACAAGGTGTGGGTTTTGGTGGCTGAAAAGACCGTGTAGCTGCACGTCTACCCCCTGACAGTGTACCATCTACAGCAGACGTTGGAGCGCAGCAAATATCCCCCCCCCCCCCCCCCCGCTGCATGGCATCATGCACACAGGAGAGAAAGCTTAGGAAACAGGGCTGTGTCTGTACGTGTGTTACCGCACTCATGCGTTATGTTTGAGTGTGCACAAGTTATATGTGTGTTTGCACGTATGTTATGATCCTTTTAACACCTTTATGTGTGTGCGTCACACCAACAGATGGAATCCCCAGAGTCGGAGGGTCTCCATACAGGTTGTTCAGGTTGATGTGCCATTGTGTGTCCACAGAGATCTGACGTGTGGAGAGAGAGAAATCGTACTCTAAAAAATCGACGTATTACCGGATTGAGTACTGTTTACTTTATTTGCAACACAACGCTGCTTCATGAACAATCCTGTTTCCCCAGACAATACCAGCAGAGTGCACACTGCTTCTCTTGTTTTTTTCAGATTAAATTGCACCTTGCTTTCGCAATCAAAAAATGTTGGCCTTGACAAGGGCATCCATTAAAAAAATAAATGATAAATAATATACACTTTCCCATCTGGCTAATGAAGAGCCTGACAGAAGGGTCTGTGGCCTTTGCAGTGAAGAGCGGTATCAGGGGGACTTCAGAACAATCAGATAAAGCCAGGCTTCTCCCCCAATGTTGTGTGTACACAACGTTTACACAACGTTTACACAATGTATACACAATGCTGATCTGCCTTATCAGTCAAGATCGGCTGGGTTGTTTTTGCCCACTGGGGCTGAGGCTTTGAGGCGTAAACTGCGTCTGCTTTGAGAGGGGAGACATTGATATCTCTGTCCACTTTCTGCACAGTCATTCTGTCTGTGCAGTCCTTCATATTTTCAAGCCCAGGCTGTTTGACTGTCACCCGATCTCCCCCCCGGCCACGAAGAGCCAGTGTCACAGTCGGTTGTTTGAATCAATCAAAGATCTCCCCCTCAGGAAGTTTGTCACCGGTTCCATTTCGTTAAACGAATTCTATTACTATTACAGCGCCGAGCAAAAGAATGACTGTGGGCGTCGTTCTTTGGTCAAGTTTCCAGGCTTAGTTGACAATACAACCGAGAAGCCTGATGAGTATCTGTAGGCATGCCTGGCTGCTGTCCCAATTTGGGCTTCAAAGTTTGCCCAAAATCGGTCAGCCGTCACAGGTGAGGTGGTGAGTCACTTTACAATAATAAATACCACTTAACCAAGAGGCAAGACAGACTCTAGTCGAACCCATAACAAATCTTCAACTTTGGTTTATTTGTGTCAAAAAGATTGTGTAGAACTGGGGAAACGGCCATTCAGAGATATTTACAAAATTTATTTGCCAGTTTAGACGGCTAAGTACCTTTAAAAAGTATGAGAGCAGAGCACTGAGAAGGAAACCAACATATATTTTTTATACTGATGGCATGGCACTATCTGCTAACAGTATCCATACTGACAGGAAGGCTCCTCTCTGGTTCAGTTACGCAGAGCTATCAGCCCGAACAGCCAATTCAATTCAGGGGCTGTCACTAATCAAAGGAGCAAATAACAAATATAATAAATAAATAAATCAAAATAATAAATGAATCAATAAAAAAAAAAACGCAATCTTTAACGCAAAGTAAATCAATAAAAAATAAAAACTCTATACAATACAAACTACACCTGACAACAAGACAGGGACTAAGTGTGCTAAAATAAAGCAAAGTATCATTTTTTTATTAAATCTTTTTACAAATGGGGAACAGCATATTTTTTTGTAGCTTGTTCGTACGAACTAATCTTTTCTGTCAAGTATTTAATAAAAAAAAAGACAAATAAAAACTCAAATTCCACATGTTTGGGAAGTCATAATGGTCATTACAGTTTGCGCTCTGCTGAGTGTATTGTCTGGTGATTTAGCCAAATCGCTGGAATTCAACAATAATTAAAAAAAAATCTGTTGCTAAAGCACAATTAAAAATCATTAAAAAACCCATTGCTGACATTGCATTAATTCACGTAATTAACCTTCATACAGACAACTGTACATTTTTGGGCTTACTATTTCATGATCTAGTCTTGTAATATTTTTCCAAAGAGCCAAAACTTCCCTATTTTTGTTTACTTTTTTAATTGTTTTACTTACTAAACTTGAATGCAGGTGCATCTCTAAGCAAGAGGCCATGACAAACCAGGATAAACAGACAGCAATCAGGTCAGCACAGTAATAAGCACCCCCCAAACTTCTCCTCCCATCCAGCAGAGGCAGCGTATAAAGTTTCCCCGAAAAAGCTGACAGGTGGATGCCTGCCGTTCCCGAGTGCAGAGAACCAACCCCCATTTAACCTTTAACCCTGCAGGGAAACCTCACTCCGTCCACTGGGTGAATTCATCCTCACACTAATTGAGCCCATCACTCAAGGTTTCCTCTTTTTTAATAAGTTCATCATTAGTAGTTTAGTACAGTGCCACAAGCCATTTGGGTGAGTAATTGCTCTTGTTCTTTTGCTGTTGCGTGTAAATCAAGGGACGATAGGTATGACCTTTTAATGAAAACCACCCATTGTTTCTCCATAGGCTTTCATGCGCTGACAGCAGCTAATGTATCTCATTAGACGATAATGCGTGACACCAGCAGACCCTTTAGCTGCACCCTGTGGGGGTGGGCGTCGACACATATGACACATCGGTGGATGTCAAGGATACACACATTTTACATACACATACAAAACCACCGCTCGAAACTGAGAACTGAGCTGTAAAGCAGGTTATTAAGACTGATGGAGGTAAACATGACTAGCTAGCCTATGGAAAGGTGTAGCAAAATAATTTTGTATGAAATGAAATGCGTCTCTGAAAGATATTGATGCACTACACTTTCTAAATGCAGATTTCTGGAGGCTAGTTCCGCAGACATCTACATTTTCATTGGGTCCTTCTTGCAAAGAAAAGCACACACACACACAGATGCACGCACGTGCACACACACATACACACACACACACACACACACACACACAGACGCACGCATATGTAAACACACATACACACACAGACACACACACGTGCACACACGTGCACACACACACACACACAGACGCACACACACACGACGCACACACACACACACACACTCCCCCCCCCACACACACACACACATACACACAGACGCACGCACGCACACACCCACACACCCACACACTACTGTGATGGTGACACTTTCTGCCTGAAGTCTGACACATTCTACTAGTGATGAGCTGCCCCAGAACCCCACCAAGGTTCTGGTTCATCGGCATGAAATGGAACACGCCGAGAGGCCTTCTGAGTAGTGAGGGTTTCAGTCTGCAGTCCATCACTTTGACAGCTGCTCCACGATGTCACACGCACCCCCCACCACCTCCTCCTTCTCTTCTCATCCTTCCAAGTTTCAGCTTAGATTAAGACACTTTTTACTCTACGAATTTTGTTCATTTTAACCAGTTGGGTTTATGTTGGGTCATCATATATGGGCAGATTAACGATGTAGTTTGAATTATTTATCAAATGTGACCATTAAGCGATCAGACCAGTGAACCACTCGGGGGCTTTCGGGACTTCCCGTCAGTGAAAACGCCCGTCTCGATGCAGAGCTGGTTCAACTCAGAGTTTCTCAGAATGAGCTTTTAACAATGAGGATGCAAGTGCTTTGTTTATGAATGATGATGGCTGGGGGACATGGATAAAGATGAATAAATGAACAAGAGATTTAAAAAAAGAGGGAAGACAGAAGCTGGTATGGTTTACATCGCAAAGGGAAGTGTTTAAAGAGAGGAATGCTTGCAGGTTGTATGTGTCTTCCTGGTTAAATGAATATCAGATGCATTAAATCACTGAGTTTCACAGACTGAATTTCATGTAACTGCGAACGCACACGCACACGCACACGCTTGCGGAAAAGTAAACGGGAATAAGTTGGTAAATGGGTATAAGAGACAGGATGTAGAAGCCATGCGATGCCGCGCCATGGCGGTGGGCCCTTGATTGACCGCGACTCAACTGAATGTGGAGGAGCAAAGTCGATTCTGACCTTTCTCTCAGTGACTAATTACACCCGAGGCACTTGGTGTTAAAAGCGGCGGAAAGCAGCGCGTTATCCTCCACTCGCGGCGTGGAGCCGGGGAAGCCTCCCGTGAGTACTGAGGTGGGCGTCCAGCGGGTGGAGCGGAAATGCCACGGCGCCAACACAATTCACACAAAGCAATTTCCATATGGTCCCTGGGAGTCACAATGTTTGGGGGGCTCATTACAGCTCTGGCGTCAGGACGAGGGGCTCTCTTGAAAAGGGCACAGTCGTGAACCGAGAGCCTTGAACTGTGAGCCGCGAACGAGCTCTGGGTGTACCAGGAAAAAGGGGACGCAAACAGCAGACCTTGTGGATGGAGGTGGCGGGTGGCGACAGCAGCAAGGGTCCGACGTCCTGACGTTTGCGGGTCCGTTTCTGTGCCGATTGTTTGGATCCCAGGGGAGGCAGGCTGGAAAGCCTCAGAGCGAAGCCTGGGAAAGAGGCATTTAACTGGGACTGCCCTGGCTGCTCCAGAGTGTACTGTGGTGCGCCTTGTGCTCCTGTGTAAGCTGCCCTGGATAAGGGGATCTGACAAATAGATGAGTAATGGGGCATTGATAGCACACCAGGCAGCAGTCCCCCGTGGCCTGCCCAGCAGCTGTTGCATGGGATATCATGCCATGCAGAGTTCTCCGCAATCCCAATGGAAAGCTGCAACAGCATGGTAAAACCTCAGTCCAACTCCCACTGGTCGTGGGGAGATAGCTCAGTACCATGATGATACAATAAAGAGAATGCTGAGATTACTTCTGTAATCAGCCACAGAACTTACCACTTGAAACATGTTTACTAAATTAGGCATTTACTAAATTATTGCATTTGATTACTTTATTACTGTATGGAGGTATCAACTGCTGAGGAAAACTTTTTAAATCAACAAAAATGATAAAATGACATGAACCTGGAGGCGGGCAGTTGTGGGAGAGGAGGAATTCCTTAAACTACTTTCAGAGCAGAGACGTTAAATTGGTTTCTCCAAAAAGATGAATGGATTATTAGTTAGGAGCCAGATGATGGATTCTCTAGTGGACTGAAGGCCAGTAAACCCCATCATCCAAGCTGGAGAAACACTGTAATGGAAGTCTGTAGGAGTTAGTTATCCCCTGATCCGTGGCGTTTGAGACCCACCAGTGAAACCAGACTACGGCAGACAGCAGCACAGACGACTATACACCCCAATCCTCTGGCCGTGGATAATCAGTGAAAACACAGTGTGCCTCCCCATTAATTACATTCATTGTGCTCAAGGCAGACTAATACCCTGATGGAGTCTTTAATGGAAGTGCTGCCTGTTGGCCCTGTTGGCCCCGTTGGCCCTGTTGGCCCCGTTGGCCCTGTTGACCCTGTTGACCCAGTTGGCCCTGTTGGCAGGGCTGCCTGTTGGCCCCCTTTGGCCCTGTTGGCAGGGCTGCCTGTCGCAAAGTGTGGTGCAGTGTGGCAACACTCCGGGATGCTGGGCAATAAAAATAAATGAGCACGATGGAATTGCACACAAAAGAATGCGCAGGGGGTCACACATCTGCACCGTCAAAACCCTCGTATGGATTTTCCTTGGTCAGCTTCCCTGCGGGTTCTCCAGGCTTGAAAAATAGATACAAATATGTAATAGTGCAATTACAAAGCAAGAGGGAGTAATCGCTAAGCCGTTTGCTTAGCGTTTTGCTTCCAGGCTTCATCCTCAATTCATTTTTGACCGCTCCCCATTCTGAGCGAGAATGAGTCATTTCTGCCGAGGAGGTTCAGTGAAAGAAACAAAAACAAACAATCCGCGTGCATTCGAAGCAGACAACCAACAGACGGCAACCGCGGGGGAAGATATTCACACTGAATACTCTCCACTCAAAAACACATTTAAACCAAAACAAATGGCACGGCGTAAATCAATTGGAATCTATGTCACTAGGAGACATTCCGCTTATCTGTGCTGAATAATGATACGATTCCATGTTACTCTACATCTTCCTTCGATTCAATAACTTTGCCTACATCTGGTTCAAACGAACAACTAAGAGGGGGAACAACGCGGGAGGAAAATATTATTTCCAATAACACTGATGTCTGGGAAAACTGACAAAATACCATACTGAAGATCTTTGGACATTTTTCAGCAGTATACACAGTAATGTGCATGGTACTGGACACTGCCAAAAATCTATCTCCTACCAACTTTTGCCACTATTTTCCTTCAGGACCAGGCAATATTTTTCCACTCCTCAATGGTCCAGTGTTGGGGTCAATTGTTTGCCAATTGTAACTCAATGCCTCGATACCTGGCTGCCTGCTTTATATAACGAGTCATGGCCACGTGACTCACTGAATATGTAACCCGTTTTTGTGAACAGGTTGGTTTACCTAACAAACAGGCCACTGAATGTAGATCAACACACAAAAAACTGTGGCAAAATGCATCTAATACATCTAAAATTATTTTTATTTGGTTATAATTTGCTATTTGTTTATGTGGCTTGGAATATGAATGAATTAATGCACCTGTGTATGGGTGTAACACATCCCTTCCAGACACCCCTGCTGTACCTGTAACCTTGCTACTCAAGACCATTCCATTTCAGTTTTTTAAAATTTATGTTTAGGAAAACACTGAGGTTTGTATTTGTAAAATGATGTAATATTCTAAATGCTAATATATCGCTGGGACTCTGCAAATAACAGCCTCAAGGAAATATCTTGTTTTGCAAAACAATCCTGAACCTTACAATAGATTTGTTCAAAGATAGAAAAGAAAGTGATTTAGTAAAGAATCTGCTTGTTTATCGCAGACTGTCATTGTAGAAATGGGATTTGGGACCTTTCATGTTCAGAAAAAATGTAATTCTTCACGCCTAATGGTTTGTTTGGACTGTATTTAATCGTTTAAAAGTTGTGTTGACTGAAGCAAATGTACGCTATAAAGGATCCAACCTGAGCTGGTACCCTCAGAGCTCGGGGCTGTCGGATTACAACGGAGCGTTTAGGCTGTGCCACTTCAGAGAGTCATCACACGGCAGAGAAACTGATGAGCGCTGATCTCCCGGCTTCCACAGCCAGACGCCATAAACAAACCCTAAAACCTCACTCAAGATCCGTACACAAGGCAGGCAGGATTTCCCCCACCAGTTATTCCAAATCTGAGGTCGGGTATGATGAATTGACGACAGGATTTATAATCAGTTGGGCCTCTGGGGTCATCCTGTCCATCTGTTCATTAGGTCAGAAAGAAAAAGTATTTACTACAACCTGTCAATAAAGAAATCCAATACAATCAAAACATAGGCTTGGGGCATGGAGCCTTAGTTGATGCTGAAGTAATCAATTGCTAATATGAGGCCAAAGCACTGCACTCCCTAAGCAGGACGATCTGCAGAAATCTGAAACCTGTAGAAAAAAAGGGAACATAAATTACAGCCATACAGTCTCTCGACACGGACCTGGAGCGATTTCTGGTCAGTAACATGTCTGGAGGAAGCCCTTGGGAGGCCCTTTCTTTTACAGCCACTTTCCGTTGATTAATACATCTTCAGAGTTGATAAAGGCGATGGAGGTGCCTGGCACGCACCGGCGGACCACGATGGAGGGGGGTCCTTATCTCTCATAGTCCATCCGAGTCCTACATTACGAACGCTGTGGGGGGGAATAAAGTGTTTCCCCCCCACACTTTAACAATAAAGTATTGTAATGATTTTTTCCCATAATTAAGCTGACGCCATTATGTTCTGCCTCAACGTATGACCGTCCAACAGGGCAGAGGTGCAGAATCTGGATTTCTGAAATATTTAGTTTTGTTTGGTTTATAGGCTTAAACTATGGTGCTATTTGTCAAAATGCTACAGGTTAATGTTGATTTGCATTTTAACACGCTCAGTAAAAGGTTAACCTCATCAGGACATACAACAGGTCAGCCAACGTTACACCACCATGTTCGATCCACCACCGGTTAGCTGGCATCACACCTTTGGCCCTCCCCCGATCAGCCGGCGTCACACCATTACTATCGTACAAATATTGATATTAATATTGACCTGGAGAGTTCACCCACTTCTAACTAGTCATTACCTCAAAGGGATGGTCATCTAATGTACCACAAGTAAAATAAACTCAATCGATCAATGTATGTTGTGTCTTATGTCCAATAGCCTATATGTTATCGAAAATCCTACCAACAGAATACATCATTTCCATGGATGGTGTGTAAGAGCCTAAAGCAATGATATTAGCCCTCGCCACCCACAGACTGGAGCATTTGGAACCAAATCATTTCGACTTTGAACCCGGGAGACCTCATCAGAAACGGACCGTACACAGGAAAGTAAATGGAAATGGACGTGTTGGCTCATCTGCCTCCCAGAGCGGGACTCTCAGACCCCATTTAAAGACAGAACCAACAAGCCATCCAGGACTTGTTTTCCATTAAATAATTCAACCGCAAACAAGTTAACATCTCTCCTTTAGGAACAGGGATCTTTTTATTTCATTTTATTTATTTTTTTCCGCTAGGAAACTTGAGTAACTTCTGGTATTACTCCGTACATTATTACAGAGAATCTTCAGCACTGGTCCTGGTACGGTACATTTCATTTGCTTGGTAGAAACCCAAATCCAGAACTGCGATGCTTAGAAGTGTCCGCGCCAACCGCACTTTAAGCTGTGCTAAATCAACCTAGGCACAGAGAACCTGGCTCAGTGTGATCATCTCTCCCACCACCTCCCAGTAGACAGGAGGCAGTGGAATGAGTTTCTCAGCGGTCGATTCCCGACCCTGTACGCACACAGGAAGCCTCAGGCTAGAAGTCGGCGAGTACAGAAACGTGTGCAATCAAACTCGATCGGAAGCAACAAACGCAAGGCTCCAGGACATACTCTGTCACCAGAGGACTGGCTCGGTAAAGGCAGATGACCTACAATGACTTTTCTGCTCTCTGTTACAGTTCCCGGTTACTGCCGGCTGTCTCTGGTAGGCTGGTGGAGGCAGCCGCTGTCGTCTCCACCGACCCTGTCCAGTACCAGATGCGTCAGGACCAGGCCCATCACCTCGGCCACAGCAAAGAAAAAGAAAGACAATCAAATTGATATCTTCTATTTATTAAAATGTTCCTAATGTAGCACATTGTGCAGGCTTTACGACCACATTTTATTCTCCTCTCTTTAGAGAAGGAAATCTCCATCACCTGCAGGGAATTCCAGAACTGGCCCATTTAAGGAGGTTGCTGGGCCCTTGTCAAGAAGACGAATAACCCTAACTTTATTAAAGTTACTATGGCAAAAACATTAGCTAGTGACCTGATGGTTGTCACAGGTTTTTAACATTAGCTAGCTATAGTCAATCAAACTATCTATATCTATCTAAAGTTATCAAAGTAGAAACTTACATTAAACAAGCTAATAAGCCTCAAACAAGCTAGATAACTTTAGAAAGCCACTAAATGTAGAGGTCACGGAGGTCAAGTCAGCATTTTTACCTACCTCTCTCTTCCTACACGGACACTCAAGTTACCGCACTTTCTAAACGGTTTCTGTTTATGAGAACAGACAGTCTGGGCCATATGTTACAATCTGAGATGGCTCTCATTGTCCATTGATCAAAATGTAATTAAACTCACTGTTAGATTTCGTCCTCCAATCCTCCCAGCATTTGACATATTTTGACTGAGAAAAAATGAACAAATACATTACTTTTCCTGTTTTTTTTTTTACAATTTAACAGCGAAGGCTCCTTAAATTTACACAAGCTCCCTGGGCCGGTGCCTAGCGACGATACTGGACTTTTTATTTTTAAAATTTGTCTTACAATAACGGTCTGTGTTTGTTTTGTTAAGCATTGTCACAATAGCTGGCTGCTGTAGATTCACTCCTGAACTAGCTTAAATTTCTCCAATAAATATAAAAACGGGGGTATATCTAACCGAAGTGCTGAAAAGGAAAGCTCTCTGTCACAATGTCGATCGATGCCAACCTCCTCAGTTATCCAACGATTACGTGCAGCAGCGTTCAGCTCCAACGAGCACTGCACATCAATGCATCATTTAATTGTGCTGTCAAATCTGCACCAAACCTCCAGCCTTCCCTCCCCCTTCTCCTTCCAGCCCCTGTATCGGTCCACGGGAGGCCAGGGGCCGACAGACGGAGTCAAACGAGACAACAAGCATGGACAAACTCAGGGTCTCGGAGGGGAAGGCATGGGAGGGGTTCGCTCTCCCCTGTCCTCGGCAGCATGACCCATGTGACCGAGCGAGAGTCCATGGTGGCGTGACCTCCGTGTCGAGCCGCTCCGGAGCGGCGGTGCAAACTCTCTGCCTGCACCATGGCACTGTCAGTCCAGGGGTTTGCAGTGATGGATTTATGGCGACGTCGGGAACAGCAGTCACAATTGCTCACTGTTAATGAGAAGTGATGGGAGAAAGCAAGAGAAAGAGACGAGCAGATAAAAAGTGACACACACACACACACACACACACACACACTCACACACACACACACACACTCCCACACACACACACACACACTCATACTCACACGCACACGCTCACGCACACACACACACACTCATACTCACTCACACACACACACACACACACTCCCACAAACACACACACACACTCATACTCACACACACACACACTCATACTCACACGCTCACACACACACACACACACTCACGCACACACACACACACTCACACACACTCACGCACACACACACACACTCACACACACTCACGCACACATATATATATATATATATATATATGTGTATACAGTACTGTGCAAAAGTCTTAGGCACCCTGGCATTTTTACATACATGTATTCTTTGATGTTTATTTTTCGTCTTCTGCATTAGTGTCTCAGTAGAAAAAGCAAGTTTTAGATTAAAAAAAAGAAGAAAAAATTAATTTTACAAAAGAAGAAGAAGGAGGTCTGCCACAGATGGTATGGCCTCCACAGAGCCCTGATCTCAACAACATCGAGGCTGTCTGTAATTACCTGGACAGACAGAAACAAATGAGACAGCCAAAGTCTGCAAAAAACATTTTTTTCCAAGATGTAACAATGTACCTGCAGATTGTCTGATAAAACTGCACGACAGTGAACCTAAGAGAATTGATGCAAAGGGTGGTCACACCAAATATTGATTTTATTTATGATATTTTTATATATAATATCCAGTATTTATTTACTTTTGTTTTTTTACTGTTAACTGCCCTTTATAGTATTTATTTAATATTCAGAAACTTTTTATTTCATTATTTACAGAATGCTTCTACATGTAGCTAAGACTTTTGCACAGCACTATATACGTCTGTGGGGGAATAAGGTTTCCTGAAAGGAAAGTCTCCAAATTAAAATAATCTAATATGAAATTTATGTGCTCTGCATTTCACATATAAATATCAGACATCATACACATAGCATGGGAATGTACCTTCCTTGGGTACATTCTCAGCACTGGCTTTAATAGTTACACCAATAAATACTGCCACTAGCACGGGGAATCCAGATTAAACTACTCAGATTTTTGGGACTGGTTCGATTGGAAACTTTTCCACCAGTAATACGGAGGCATTTTCATGGGGTGTCAGGGGTAACTGCACTCTTGCACTGAGTGTCCACCCCCAGTTGTTGCATCACCTTCCACATTCCTCCTCATGCAAAAAGGCTCCACTGTGGCATTTGGCTGAACTTCAGAAAGCCCCAGCTCGGAGCACTGTCTTGGAAACAGCAGGGAAAAGGATGCACAGACACGCTGTCCAGTTTAAAGAGGTAGCTTGGGCAAGTTGTGAGCTACCGTGTTAATGCCAGGCTGATGCAGCCCCTTTGCAGAAAGCCAGACTGAATGAACAGTAATGACCCCCCCCCAAAAGAAAATTCCTCACTCATTATGGGTGATCAGTATTCTGCTATTCTATCAGGAGTTAAAACTTCTCTCCTGATTTGGTCTCCCTCCTGCGACATCCTGCCTGACAGATTATTTTCTTTTCATCCATTTGAGCTCCTTAAATATCTTCCAGTACTACGGTGACCCATATACACTAGCTCAATTGTTATCGCGCTCATTATATTCGTACATCCAATAAAGTGAATTTCCTTTGAAAATGTTTAAAGTTAGTTACTCCACAAGTAACCCCCGCTGTTGTTTGCC
>JAOVYW010074527.1:2388-18115 GCA_025775045.1 Hiodon tergisus | reverse complement strand
TGGGGGGGGGGTTGACAAAAGAAACGTAATAAAAACATTTTAAAAGAGTCAAAAACGTGAACTTCTCATTCACAGGTTTTTTCATGTCTGCCTTGTCTGAGATCCGCGCTCCGTGATAGTGACTCAGCTGTCTGCTTCTGGCTCCCAGGAACTGGAGATGGACCGTGGTCGTGCTCCCAGGAACTGCAGCAGCGTGAGGTGGCCTGCCCAGATGATAGGCGCCGCATCTGTCAAGTCTGTCGGTTGCAAGCCTTTCGATAAACGTGCACGGAATGCTGGGAAGTGCCCTGAATAGAGGCATCCCATTGGATGAACAGAGGTATGTGGTATGTGGGTGTGCGCGAGAAAGCCACACCAGAATAGAGAAGTGACGTGGCCAGCAGAACATCGGTTTAGTCTATCATGTGGTTGGGCATAATCAAATTGAACCTGCTTTCATGCCTCCTGATGGATGCAAGCAAAAAGCAGTTTGTCCATGTCAAAGTGATTTCTCGATCCCCCTGAGTGACCGGATATTCACTGGGAAGCTGCTGTAGTCGTGAGGGGTTGAGAGGCGTTAACCTTTTGGATTTTTAAGGGAGCTTTACATTTCAGACACATTCCTCTGGTCATCATTTGCTAAAAGTTATAATGTTATGCCAACACAGCCTTGTCAACTCCACTCAGACCCCACAGGTTAAATGTACGGCTGTCACCTTAAGAGCTGGTTCGGAGAACGAAGCAACAGGAAATCGATGCAAGTTAAACAGTCATTACTCAGATGACGTGTACCGTTTCCCCTGGTCACTCTGAGCGAACAGCGACACCTCCGCGCCCAAGCGAGCTTCTGATCGTCTCGGAACGTTTCACGTGCAGAGGAAGAGTGGGTTGTGATACAGAGCAGGACGTTTTCGGCTGTTGGGTTGGATACCACGTTAAAAAAAAACGTCGTAATTGTTCCGAAGTGTATTCGCACCTTTTGTGCAAATCACACACTGTAAAACGTACGCGTAAACAAACCGACTGACTGAGGTGCTGCCGTACAAGTGTTAAAAGACTTAAGTTACAGGTGCAAAATGCTGAGAAGTTAGCCCAAAAGCAATCTTCAGCCAGAGAGAATGTGTGATGCAGACAATCAAATCGCCTCACCTCGAAAAAATAATGACAAAATATAGTTTCCACCCTGGAATAACGATTTTCCATCTGTTTATTGCTCTCAATTAGTCTTCCCTTTCATTACTCTGTGTGATTGACATGGCGCTGATGGAAGCCCCTCTTTCCAAAAAATCTATTACGTTTTGGCAAAGCGCGATGGCGAGGGTTGTAATTGCCTTCTTACATGTGCATTCGGATCTCTCGGATCTCGTTGGCGAGGTTGAAGAGCAGTGACGTGTCGGTAAAATCATAGGGCAGGTGTATTCTAAATGAAGAGCTCCGGGCAAACCGCTTCCAATATGTGATTCCCCCCCAATTTTTTACTCCGGTTGCGGGAGGAAAACGTATCTGGCATTCGATTAAACAACGTTAAATGGCTCAATTTCACCCCTTGCGGATTTTGCCCGTCGACGGAAATCATAGATGTGGCCTCCCACTCCATGCTTACCAGTGGGAAGTGATTGAATGTAGATCTGAATTGCAATGCCATGCATGTTTTTCCGGGGCAGGCCGCGAGTTGCCGGTGGGGGAACAGCCAAATTCACCACGAAAACACTGTCAAAAACGACGACAAAATGGGTTAGCACGGGGAGCTGAAAGACGCAATCTTTATCACATTGACAGCTTCTCGTGAGGGCTATAGTAAAGCACGTACCCTTTTTTTTTTGGAATCTGAAATTAATTGTGCGTATAGAAAAATCAATTTCGCTTATGTATCTCAGTTTGTCGCTGCGAATCCTGCCACCGCATAAAGCGCAGGAGAAGAAGAAGAAGCGTGATTGGTCTCCTCTGTCTTTGAGCCCCCTGACTGGTCTCCATTGATTGGAGGTGCAACCCGTCAGTCTTGATGCTGGTGCCAGCCTGAAGTCAACAGGAGAGGTCCATTAGCGGGACCGTCCCCAAACCGGGCGGCGCTCGGACGACTGTGTGCCACTGACGCGCTGTCCTGGTCATAAGCAGCTAATAACATGGTTTGGCGAGCGCACCTACTGTCTGAGCCAATCAAAAGACCCAGGTGTGCGTTTTATGACTCAAATATTACTATATCTGTGCACATTACCAATGAAGAGGGGATCTTGAAACCTTTTCCCGGGAGACTGAAGAATTTCTTTGTTTATCGAGTGTACACGGCAATCAGGTAAAAAAAAAAGTTTAAGTTTAAGTTGACTTAAAGGAATGACATGAAAACTGTCACTGCTAACAACAGGCTTACAGTTGTATGCATGCGCTGTTTGTGGAAACCTTCCCCCCCCGAAAGGGGCCGTCTGTTTGGCTGCCCTGTTGTTCTTGGGCCGAGAGTCGACCAGCTGAGTGAGTGAAGATGAATTTCACTTCCATTGTACGCCGACGCCCCCTCCTCATCACCTTGCTTTGATCAGCCCAATTTCCCGCACGCAATAATTCAATTCTATTACGCTTCTCACAGTGATTAATCAATCTGAGAAAGAATCACTTAAGTGTGACATGATATTTCATGCGTACTATTTTTTGACAAAAAGCGCTCGCCCTGTTAGCCACAGACAATAAGCAGGAGTAATGATCTGTTAAGTAACACAAAGTAACACTGCATGTTCACTTATATAAATATTTTGGGGTTGTTTTTGCTCATGGAGTTTTCTCTAGGATGATTTTAATTCTACATCCGAGAGGCCTCATTTTTTGTGAATGTTTAATGTGTTTACATTTATTTTGCTTATCTAGATACAGGTTTTATAAAACAACATGCATCCATTAGTGATCAGACACAGGAAGCTCCAGGGCAGGTTTAGTTATAATGACCTCATGTTTCTCACAGAGTTATAGAAAATGGAACAAAAAAGCTTTTCAGCCTTTAATAAGAAAAACCTCTAAACAAAACATTATTCAGTCCTACAACAAATACTCATTAAAAAAAAATAATCTCCCAGATAGTTCTACTGACTCATTTAAACTCTCAATTCCAAGCGTCTGACTACGATCTCATTATGTTAAACACCCCCAGGTACGTCATGATTCCCCTGGGTGTGGGTTCCTATTTTTTGGGGGAATTTGGGCGTTAATATGTTCCATGATGTAGCTATGGGGGGGAATGTACCATCAGAATGCCTCATGTATGAGCTTTTTGAAACTATTCCCCTGGAAAGACCAAGGGAAGTCACACATTGTTTCCATTCAATTGCATTTTCTCTTCAAAGAACCCATTTGTGAATTCTAAGAGACACAGGTGCCTTTGAATTCAAAAACATTCACCAAAAGATTTTATACAACAAGATTCAAAGGAAATGAGGTGTGACAGTATTTCAGGTATTGCCAAGCGTAAAATCGCATTATTGTATACGCCAACCAACTGGGATACCTGGAAATAAAAATAATGGAATGAAATTAGCATCACCTGACTGTTTTTGATAGATCTGAGAAAATACTGCTTGACTTAATGCTGCCCAGTGCCAAATAAAAAGCACAGACTTTCTTCATTATTTAATGGGATAAAATTAACTTAACTGAACATTTGATCAAAAACTCTATTTATTTCCTCTTCTACTCCAGATTTATCGGCAATGTGCAGATAAGCCTCAGATGGTCTTCAGTTTTCACTCTAAACAGTCAATTTAAAATCTATAGGATTAAAGAACCGTTAACGGTGAAAAGGGGAGAGGGAGTAAAATAGTTTCTCATTATGTGGCATTTCATTTAAAATACACCAGACAAAATTCAAAGTTCCAGCAAATGCATTTTTTTTTTTTTTTTTTTACACTTTATTGTTTGCACTTAAAGAAAAGCACGTGTCGCTGTGTGTTCACCTGCAAGGGCCAGACTGCGAGCTTTTTATACTAAATCTTAAATAATTTAATGCGACAAGTCACCTCGATAGCACTTAAACACGTTTAATGTGCTACCAGGATGCAGCCAATAAAAGATATGTGTTTCATGTCCAGTTCTAATTTATTTTAAAGGGCTAGACACACAAATGGAAAAATACATACTTTATACATGATGTATGAGATTCAGGAGATGTATGGTGCATATCCGAATCATGCATTCTCCAGCTATAGAGAAAAGGAGGTTGAAAGTGGTAGACTGTGATTTACTTCAGTCGACACAGAGCTGAAGAAGTACGGCAGGAACGAATCGGGGAGCGTGTTTGGATCACACCGCGAGATACAACAGGCAGCGTTCTAGTCAGCATAAAGGATCTCATCAGCTGCTTGTCAGCTGTTGTGCCTTTGTTAAAGTTCCTCTTTTTGCCCTGCTCCGACTAAAAACCCTGCCGTCATAGTGAGTGTCGGAATGTGCTCGCGTTACACTGATTGGCACCATCAGGTGCGACACTACGGGTAGCGCCACAACGCAATGCTTGTGAGCAGGAAATGGCCCCCGGGTGAGCTGTGTTACCGGTGCGAAAAAGGATGCGTGTAAACGAACACAACAGCATGCTGAACAGTCTCCGGTCGTAGTTACACAGGAGTTCGGTGATGATTCAGTGCCGAAGCAGTGGATGTTTCTGAGGGGGTTCTCACCTGGACAACCTGTACGGGGGTGTTGACCCGCTGAACCCATGGGCCAATCCCGAAGCGTATTGAAATAATAGATCGTAACTCGTCTGAAAGCAACAGAGCAAGACGGAAACGGCACTGCCAATAACTCCCGTTATTATTGCTATTCAGGCGACCCACACCAAGACATGAACATGCCAATCGGGGATGGAGTCACTTGAGGGGCCAAAATAGCCTAAAATTAACAGGTAACGTTAATATGTCGATACCAAGGGTTGTTTGATGAAAAACCTGGCGATGAAAAGGAATTTTCCTGTCGGATCAAAGAGAATCAGGAGCTACCCAATTCATATTAGTAATACTTAGCAATATGGACGCTAAAGGACTGGGTCGTAAATGATGCCACGAGGGGCTGTACCAGATTTAAAAGCTCTTTACGGGCATTTATCAGGCTTAGGAATGAACCTGGAAGTTCTCTGCTCTTGCGTCCAGCCATCTTATGCACTTCACCATTAACCCCATTGCAAGTTTGTTTGCGAAAATAAGTTTTTCACATTTTTCACCGATTCATCGCCTGAATAAACCAAGCAGTCCAGACCGACACGGCTTTCACAACGCACACTAAACTGATTCGTTGGAGACAAATACGCACCTTCACAGCAAAATACCTGTACTGGCAACGGCACCTGAACTGAATTCTGACCTGGCAAAGGAAGAACACTTCCTCCAAAAAAACAGCGCACGGGCATGAGAGATGAGACGTGTGATCTACAAAGCTCTTAAACGCAAAGCAGATGGCTCCTTTGGCAAGCGCTCCATAAAGGTGTTCCATAAGCTGACCACAGACAGGAGAAATTTACAAAACTCCACTACACGGTGAAATACCAGAGTGCTTTTCAGAACGACGCGTAACGGGCCAAAGTCACAATCTGGAGTACATAATGGCAGTCATCAACACACAGGACAAACTACCATCTCGAATTAGGCACATTAGTTGCTCAGCCAACACCAACTTACTATTTCTGCATTCATCCACTGATATATCTGGACAGGAACCGGAGCAATTGAAGTATCATGCTCAGGGCTGGACCTGAACTGGTCACCTTGGTTACCACAATCACTACACCAGCAACTGTTCCAGGAGGCCCCTAAGTTTTAACGTATATTGAAAATATATTGACCAAATAAATGGAATAGTTCCAAGTCACTTATTCATGGGACTCTAGTCGTGTAAATCTTTTACTTTAAAATATTATTTTGGCAGTTCTTCAACTTCGCTGGATTCATGAAGAACTTTCAGCCTAAAATATTAAAATGTAATGGGAGGTCAATTATCGGAATTATCCTTTTTATGATAATGTCACAACTGTAGGATTTTATCCATATTAGATTAATATGACGTATTTGGAACCAACAGTGTTTCTTAAAGTTGAAAAAGTAATGTTCGCCTCGGCCTGGACTTCGCAGAGCCAATTTAAAATTAGAATAGTTATTTTCATTTTTCAGTAAAGCTTAAGAGTTTAGCGTCATATAGTTGAATGTTATCAGAAAAGTGGACAGTTAATTCAATGGAACAAAGTATGAACGGGAGAAAAAATCTAGAGGTCATTTATCAGCAATTTAAATAAAGCCCATTAAATTATTAAAAATGCTGTATTAAGTGTTTATCTTTCCTGTAGGACAAGGAGTTATCATCTTCCTTTCATGCGCAGCGAATTCAAATTTCACTCAGCTTTCCATTTCCCCCAGCCGCCATTGAAGACGCCGTCGGCTTCACCTCCGCGATGGAAGAGCTCCGAGCTACGTCTGAGTTTTGCGGATATCGAACGCGGGCGCTACATGCATCGAGATAGCAGAGGTCGGGCAGTGCCAGTGCCAGCGCCCGGGGGCATGAAGCCACCCAGCGCCATTATCTGCGGTTTCTGTGGGTCACCATCCGCAGCCAATTGTTGGGGAACCTTTTTCTGTATAAATGTAATAATATTGAAGTGACCGCCATGTGGGCGTCGGCCGTGCCAGCCAATAAACAGCCACCCGCTGTCTTAGTGCCAGTCGGTGCCACTGATCTCTCTCTCTCTCTCTCTGGCACCAATCTCCCTGTCCCCACCCCCCATCCTCGCTGGCAGGGATGAAGGCAGGGATTACTGTAGGAAGTGCATTTCAATGCAATCTGCCCTACATTTTTCGTTTCATTTCTGCCTCTCAAAACATTTGCCCGAGCGCACACATTTCTCTCCCGATAGAAAAGGGTAAAGCATTTTTGAGAACTGCCCGTTAGCTTTCACCAGAGTGCGCTACTCCAAGTCATTTTTGTTTTAGGGAGCTGTGTGTAAGAGAATTGAATGTCTTTACCGGGCTCTTACCAGGGATATTTACTAGACTTGCTGACGTGGGGAAATTTCCCTACAATGGATGATGGGTATTTACAGACTGCTACCTCTCTTTGCAGTTCAGAGTCGTTCATTGACGATCAATGTCCACTTTCAACGCTGGGATAACTAGTTAATGCAAATCTGTTGCCTTTTCACTGTGAAAATGTCTCTTCTTAAAATTTGCAGTTAGATCTACACATACAAATGGTTACAAGAATAACAACTCTGAGACCTTGTCTAAATATTAACAATATCTTATTTGCTTACTTTTCACTACACCTTGCCTGGGAAAACAGAAGTAGGTTTTACGCTGTCATATCACAGCTTTAATTGTTTTTGTCATTCTTAATTAGCTTCATTATGGTAGCTTAAGCTAATCAAACTTTTATGAAGGAAGATATTCTCCTGGGAATATCTTACCAGCCCACATGGAAGTGCATTCCAGAATATGACATACGGCAATCGGTTAACAATGGTGCACCCAGGGTTTATATTTGAGATCCAGCACAATTAATTTCAGGCTCGTTACCACCCACAAATACAATACTAAGCTTTGTTTATTCTATTTTTTTGTTTTGGTGAGGGTATAGCTAAGGCCAATGTGAGCGCTCGCTTGTGACAAAGATGTGTTTGCAAAAATTAAGCTGGAGAAAAGGCTAGTGTCTCATCAAAACATTTTTTTGGAAAGGAATTAGTGTACAAACTTAATGTGACACTGTGCCAGCACCAAAGTAGAATAAGGTTATTCATATCCACAGAATAGTAAGACAACTACGAACTACGAACCAAACTAACTTTGCAGAACAAGAGAGAATAGAATAAGCATTCTTGCTGAATGTAGGGGAAAAAATGTTGAATCGAGGGCTCGGGGTGAGGTAAATTTGGGGAAAGAAAGTAAAACTGCTGTGGAGAAAATGTAGAACAGAGCAGCTACTGTTCGATGGCAAACAGAATAGAGCTGGGGAAGGAAATTTAATTATTAACCTCTGAGCCGTGTTCATTAAAAAAGAACAAAGACGTTTGTCGTTAAAAAAAAAAAAAGCCGCGCGTCTCTGCGAATCGGCGAGACTTCAGTCGCTCGGCGCAGGAATACCCGATTGGCACGGCGGAGTTTTCTGAAGTCCTCGCCCTCCCTGAAGTTGAAAGTGTCTCCCTTTGCCTTCCCACCTGTTTGTTTGTTCAGCCTCTCAGCCTTCACGCTCCGCTCCCACACCTCACGAAGGACGAGTTCTGTCGTCAAGCCGGAGGTTTTCAAACGGTTTATGTCTCGGGGGCGCTCCGGCATTGCACACGCACGTCGCTCATTTCCTTTGCTCTGTCAACTTAGTTTTTCCTCTTTCCATCAAAACACGCTAATAAAAAAATAAACTTTAAAATAAGTCAATTTTGTCTTAATCGCTCAAAATTCACGTTCAACATACCAGATTAATGACCTATAAAAAAGTTTTAACCCTAACACTAATGCATGTAACAGACGTAACCGCGAAGACTGCGGTATCCCGCAATTGTTTCATTTAAGTTGTTAATTGGAGAGGACATCCTTTCACCTGGGGCTTCAGGTGATTTGCTACTTTGCTAAGTTAACTTTTCTAAGTTAAAAGAAAAAAAAAAGATTTATTTTTTTTGCCTTTTATGTTTTTATGTGAAAGTAATTTGTAATAATGATAGAATTTTAGTTTTAAAAAAGTCACATTACTTAAGTGGCTAGCTTGCTAACATCATGTTAGCAAACAATGGATAACGTTGACACGAATTTCAATATTTTTCTCCCTACTCCTTTTTCCAGGATTTACTTGTTTAAATAATTTTTTGCATCATTATGGTGTCTCCGGCTCATAAAAAAAATTCTTTAATAAGTGTGTCTTATCTGGGAGCAGTTTGAGCTACTTGTGCCTGGTCATCGTGAAGGGGTCGTCGGTTCCCATGGAGTAGAGCTCAGACTTTGGGATCCATTGATCTTTGCTTCGACACAGCAGTAAGGTAGTCGCTGCTGCGCATCTGGGCATGTCCTACCGAGGTCACATGGGGTGGAAGCCTTGGGTTAGCCTCTGCCACCGTCCTTAATTATCAAGGGATTTATTATTTTAACTCAACCTGGCCTTCTCTACACACCAGCCATGCCTGGTGACTTTGCTCATTAATCACTGTACAGCTAGCAGCATTTTGCATGTATGTTAGCTGTAACTTACAGGCAAGAGCAGTTTTAAATGATGCACAAATGGAAGCTAGCTCCCCCCCAAGAGAAAACAGGTTCTGTTGTCATTAGTTTACAGTTTGTCCATGGGGGAATGGGCACCACCTTCTCGCCATAGGCCGGTGCGATCTGAAAGGTGCTGCAGATGTGCGGGCAGGTCAGGTATGAAATGGCCCCTGTCCGCCTTGAATGTGTGCAGCCGATTATTTAAAGAGACATCAAGCACAGCGGCTCAAACTGCCCACCGTGCAAAGAAACCGTCAGACAGGAGAAGATGAAAAGACTTCGGCACACAAAAGGAGAAGAAGCCGAGAAAAGCTGAGAAAGTTCTGGGTGCTTTTTTCGTCGTCGACAACTCGACAATTGATCTGCCACTCTGCCTTTCAATGGCGGTTGGAAAAAAAATCCATTCTGGTTTTCAATCCCTGGGCACTGGCTTGTTTTCCTCAAATTGAAAGACAATACAAGCTCAGACCACAAGGCTCGCAAGTAAACATTGTAATGGAAAAAAGTAATCAATTTAAAAAAAAATCAAATAAAAGATTTGGGGAAAAACTCTGTGCCCCATCAGTCATTAGACTCTGTTATTCCTGCCTTGCTTTACCCACGATGCACCAGGCGTGTTTGTCCACCGGTTCCCGGCGGCGTTGGCCGCGGTGTCACAGGTGGCTTTTGCGGGATCCTGATGGAATGGCGTGTAATTGGTGCGACTGGCCGCCTCTCGCCGGAAGATGAAAGCGGCTTGAACCCAGGGACGAGCTCAAAGGCGGAAGGCTTTTGTGGGGACAACTCAGGGGAGGGGCTTATTAAAAGCACACAGGTCACCAAATTTAAACTTTAAACGGAAAATTGCTGGTGAATAAAGCTGTGAGCTTTTTTTCCCTAGTCAATCTTAGATTTTAATTATTGAGTGTTGAGTATACCCGAGATTAAAGTTTCTGGTTTGCATACTGCATGAAGAAAATTAACAACATGATCATATTTTGATCATATTTAATAATATTAAATATGAAATATTTATTGTTTTAGGCTTCATGTAAACTCTCAATGCCATATACGTAAACTTGCCAAGAGTAAAACTGACAACCGAGTATCGTTAGGACAGGCGTTTTAGCTTCCTGCAGGCGAAACTCGCCCACACTTTTACAAATTCCTGGGTACGTGTGGACTTGGGGATGCTAAAACCCCCCTCCCCCCTTGATCCGTCCTCCGCTCTGGCTCTTCACCTCTCCACCCCTGCCCACCGCCAGCGACCGCGTCTCAGCCAAGAGAGGGCGAGCCAACAGGAGGGCGAGTGCCCGGAATTAAAACCCACCCCCCTCGGTTAAACCAAGGTGAATGTAAATCCTGCATGTGAGGAAATCATGTGTGCGAACTGGTGTGCAGAGGCAGCAGCCAGGCACTTGTCACATCAAAGGGATCGCTCTGCTGCTGCGGCTGTGGTCGGCTTTCAAACGGATTTCCACTTGTAGCTCCCGAACGCCAAGGCAGGGCGTTTCTGTGTTGCCGTGTGCCTGTGCGTATATGGAGTGACAACAGAGAAAGGAAGTGTGTGGCTGAACTTAGAGACCGTAACTACCAAATAAAAGAACCACGCTTCTGCATTTACATTCAACACTCACGCTGAGCATAAGGTTCAGGCATGGATGTTTACGATATGTTATGTTAGCGGTTTGTGGCGTTTGTTTTGTCGTTAATTCGGCTAGGCCAGCCAACACAAGGTCAGTACCCGCCCTCACCACCACCACCACCCAGCCAAACAAGCCAGTGTATTCTAGTATTTATTGGCTCCCCACAGTAAAGGAAACGCATGTGCTTTAATTGATAGCCCACAGATACAATGAGAGCAACTCTGACAGGTACAATTAGTGGATGTTTTCGAGTTGGATTAGCGGAATGATAGGTTTCTGTGCAACACAATTCTGCTGCGGGCTTCACACTCGGCAGCACGGACACTAGGGGGCACTCCAGCTCCACGGAAAGGACAATCTGCAGCCCGAGCATCTTCACTGCAGCGGTGAGAGAGCGGAGTTTCGGCGTGCTATGGGGTCTGATTTCACCTCACAGCCAGGCTTTCCCACCACCTCTCTGCTCCACCTCGAAGGCCGCGCCTGCATGCCTCGGCGAGAAAGCGGGAGAGACCGGTAACACGGCGACGCCTTGCTGCCCAAGTTTACCGCATGACCCAGAATGTCACATGACCCAACGTGATCGCGTGAGCGCGCATCCGTTAAAGAAGCGGATGTCAGGGGCTTAAACCGCAGTGATCAAACCGGCGAGTTGCTCAATTAAAGTGACAGACAAATCGGACTGACCCAACTCGAGCATTCCCTCAGTTACGGTCCTTTATGCTGATGGACCAGAATAAATCGGCGAGCGTGTGGACGCTTTGTGTCAGGCAGCTGTGCCTTTCCCCTTCTGCAGGGCGCTGAAACCACTGTATTTTTTTTCTCTCCACTAAGTGACTTCAGCATTCAGCAGAGAGAGGCGCGGTAGGGGAAAGCTCTGTTGGGAAACGAGGGGCCACTCTGTCATCGCATGCTGATACGCAGGCTCGGCCGCAGCTAATCCAGAAGGTCTGTTCACAGTTTTAACCCATCTGCACCGCAGACGGATATCTAAGGCAGGGGTTGAGCAGCCGCGGCCTCAGGAATCGCGGAGTCGGCGGGTTCTTCTGTTCCGCCTCGCCTGGTAACAGTTCCGTCCGAAATCACGGTTTGGATCAGTAATGATCTCACCTGCCGTTTCCAGGCGTAAAGCGAGGGCTGTTTCAGGGATAGCCGGCGGACACTGTGACCCTCAAGGACAGAGTGGCCTGTCCCTGTACTAAGACAACCCTCAAAATGTTTTTTACAGGACAGATGTCAGAGCCACTCCCGTTTAATATAGTTAGTTTCCCTACAGTACCCACCTTGCAGCTGGACAAATTTACTGTGTGACACACCTGGGTATTTACAAGCAAACACATCATGAATAATTCTTTTTAAGATGCATTTAAAACCTTTATCAAATTTCTGCTCTCTGGAGATTCATATAAAGGGACACCCACCGTCATAGTAAAGACCAGGGTAAAGTACAGAAAAAGTGTGATTCATGGTCACCAAGGAAGAAACGTGCCACGACCTGATAACGGTAGAGGAAACTACTTCTCAGTCTGATCAACGCAAAGGGCAGGGGTGAGAAGAATCGTCTGTGTGTTATTTAAACACCACACGGTTCTTCGGGAAGTAAAGTGTGTTGCTCTTTTATAAGATTTTTGCATTACAATTCCAAATTCACGCAAAAAAATGAAAAATGGAAATATCCCACAATAACTTTCAGTACATTGAATAATGTTTTTTGGTTTCATTTAGCTGGGACAGGAATGAATGTGTGCTGAAAGTGGAACTGTGTTGGACTGAATGATGTACGGTGGAGGAACCTCCATTCGGATCAGTACGCACTGGCGCTGAGCTGAGACTGATGTGAGCACAAAGAGAAAATTACAGTGCACAAATCCACAAACATTTAAAACGCCAGATCCAGGAGAGCCGTAATGAATTACAGAGGCTATGGATGAAAAATGTCAATGGATAGGGTATTTATCACCTCCCCACCCCAGAAAAGTAATAACTGAAAGTCCATCGAGACGGTTTCAGAAGAATGCAGTCGACAATTTATGATGGCGGAAAAAAAAAAACTGGGAAAATATAATGTGAAAAAAAGAACTAATTGGGTTACTATCAATTGTCTTGACGTCTGAAGCCTCCGGCAGGAAATTACTCTGATTTAAGCCGAACAACCATTACTTCTTCCACATTGAATTAAATGAGGTTTGGAATCAAATGCTGCCGGCTCGAAGGACAGCCGTGGGAAACGAAGTTTGCAAGTTGTGTGCCGCGTGTACGTCACCCATGTACCCATGTGGCACATTCGCGGAAACGACGTGCGTGACATCTGTCAAGGACAGGAAATTAACTCCCTTCACTGTCATATGCCCATTGATCGCAAATGGGTCATGCTGTTTATTTTGGTATTAAAAGCTGATCCTAATACATACTCACCCATGATATGGCTGGTGGCAGCTATAATCTGCTATAAGTCAGATATAAACTGAATACAAGCACAATATGCTGTGTGGCGTTTCCAGTAATAAGTTTAGGCTCGATGGTGGTTCGATTAGATATTTATTATTAGAGAATAAGGGGACAGGGGACAGGGGGGTGGGCGGGGGTACGGGGGTTACGCACATTACGCTCGTTAATAAAAACAGGGTCTGGATCCTGCTTCCCAAAGCTGACCCTGCTTGGTTTTCAAGCCAGAGGACGCCCCGTAGAAGACGTGTGGGCAAGGATCTCTCATTCAGGTCACGTCGCCGCTGTCAAAGGCGGATTAACGGCGATGAGAGAACGGGCAGGAAGTCCTAGCAAACCGGCGCTTTCGCGCCGCGGATTCCCCCGTCTGCAGTTTCGCCCGTCTGCAGTTTCGCCCGTCTGCGTTCGATCCGAGAGCTACTGGTGGTGAAAATCGGATGAGTGAGAGTGTGTTTGGAAATGGCCCCAATTGAATGAACTTAACCATGTTTCTTTTTTAAAGACATACCTTTACACAAATGACCGAACAACAGAAAATGAATTGGAGGTAACCGTGCCAGCTGATGGCAGATTATGTACATGTCACAGGGAGGAGTTTCTACCAGTGTGCCACATGGCCCATGACTCCATTCTCCATAAACCTCCATTCTGCTAACACAAATGCTACGGTTGTCACAAATGCCCCGGCTCTTAATGGCTTTGTGCTTACTTATATTGTTCTGCATATAAGATCTCCAGTCGTAATTTCTGGGGCAACGTACCAATGGGGGAAGCCATACTGCTTTCTTCTTGTTGACGGGCATAAAACAACGGTAGAAAACAAATAACTCACAGGGCAGGGTAATTAGAGAGGACACATAACCATAGAGTCACAGCGAACCAGGTGTCTCCAGTTCACATAGAAACACATCACCTGGGCCAGATGCACAGCGTCCGGACAGATTTTGTACCTCTTTGTATAAAAAAACAAAACAAACCCTTTTGGGATAAAAAAAAAAGAGAAGTGCGTTCTGTGCATTTGGCTGCACACTTGCGAGTTGCACAGTTAATGCAAGGAGTCTGTCGGTCAAGGCACAGTTTTTGAAATCTGCCTGAACGAGCCCTGCTCCAGGTTGACCGCAGCTCACACAGGTGGTCAAATGACTAAATAACTAGCCAATGGGCCATTAAGCCCCTGGTTTTATTCACAAAGGAGACACTCCGACATAATCAAAAATCCCTTTTTAAAAAGGTTTTCCTGCTCATTTGATTATTCCTGCAAAAAAATAAATAAATAAAAAGGAAAAGAAAAGTGTGATTATATTGGAGATATTTTTTTAATGAGCTGCCTAAATCAAAAACTGATGACTAAATTAACATTGGTCATGTGCGCGTCTGAGTCACGAGGGAGATGGTTATCCCAGTGTCGGCTGTTAATTAATCCATCTCGGTTCCCAGTGCGGCGGCGGATTTCACCGGCGTCCAACAGCGGCTCGCTCTCGGGTCCAAAAGGTTGCCACATTTCCGATGTCCGCACTAATCATCGGAACGCAAGGCCGCCTTAACTCCCGCTCTTTCTTCCGACGTGTGCGTTCGCGTGCACCAGCGACAGGGAGGGGGATGGCTGCCTGTGTTTGTTCTCCTCTCGGGGGGCTGTACCAAGACAACCAGTGCCGTGCAGTGTCTGAAGAAAGAAAACTGTGCAGATGGTCATCACAACAGCTTTGCTGGGAAAAAGTAAAGGAAAAGCAGACAAAAAATGGAGTGATTAATTAAACAAATGCCACTCTTCCCTGAGCCCCCCGCCCCCCGCCGTATTATGACAAAGTGACACTTGAATTATTGCAAAACTTAACGATCCCCATCTCGGTGGTAGATCTTCATTTGAGTTGTTTGGATAACCTAATTTCCATTGAATTTAGTTCCTGGGGCTCATTCTCGTGAGGGGTGAACCTGACAGGTGGCTCCCAGTGGATCATCTTTATTTATAAACACCAACCTGATTTTGTCCCTAAAGCACAGCCGGACAAAGCGGAGCGTCTCCATTACTACCCTAGCAGACATTCTTAGATACAGTCAGTAAATAAACATATGAAATCGAATGGTCTCCCATGCCTAATTTTTATTTCCTGTTCGTTTTATTAGTAAACCAATGTGAAGCGGGGGTTTGCTTAGGCAATTTGATGAGTTGATCTCATGGTTGGATCTGAACACAACTGTGGATGAGAACACATGACTGCTAAGGTTGGAGAGACCGAAACAGGATTGTGGATGAGAACTCAGGACTGCTCCCATGGTTGGAGAGACTGGAACAGGATTGTGGATGAGAACTCAGGACTGCTCCCATGGTTGTAGAGACCGGAACAGGACTAATCCCATGGTTGGAGAGACCGGAACAGGATTGTGGATGAGAACTCAGGACTGCTCCCATGGTTGGAGAGACCGGAACAGGATTGTGGATGAGAACTCAGGACTGCTCCCATGGTTGGAGAGACCGGAACA
>JAOVYW010074526.1:5785-18116 GCA_025775045.1 Hiodon tergisus | reverse complement strand
CTGTGTGTGTCACCTTGTGTGTCTGTAACAAGGCCAAACATTCAAGGGTATGTAAACTTTTGATCAGGGCCATTTGGATGATCTCTGATATCATTATGATTTTAAAAAGAGCCAAACAACTACATAATAATAAATGGCTTCATATGATCACTATCAATGCCAAAACTTTTGAGCACAACTGTATATAATATCGTGAAGAAATGACCAACTCAACTTTGATGCCGATGCTATTTTTTTTGCAAACGTGTCCTTGTGAAATAAGTGGCACAGATTTCTTTTCTTTTTTGGTAGGCCTACTTTATTGAATTCTCCACAAACGTCACACTGGTCCACTCTGTTCTATAGCAAGAGGTGTTCAGTCAATTACTCTTCAGTCAACAGTCAACAGTCAACAGTCAACGCCATCCTTCTAGTATTATCAGGAGTTTGGTTTATTAGAACTGGAGCTCACAGTGGAACAATCAGGTATGCAAATTCATTCTGATAATGAATATTCTCCACTGTGCAGTTAGTATAATTATTTACTTGTGTTAAGCAAACAGTGACGATTAAAATCTCTGAATTATGTTAATATTGGCAGATGTAGATGCTCAGGTAAACTGGCTGAAACTGGTAAACTTTTCTCGGAAAACGTTCACCTGCGAATGTGAACGTACAGATACAAATTTGACGTACAAGTTATATTTATAGTTTTTAGTCCATACATATTTTGCCTTGGTTTGTGCCATGAAAACACGTCATGTCATGTTCACGTTCACATGGTAAATATCGGAAGGAAAACATTTCGACCTCAGCCTAACATTAAAACGTCTGCGGAAGCATATAATTTATGGATTAAAATTGGCAACGAGCAGAATAAGTAGCCAATTAATCCTTTAAATAAACAAACACAATTACCTCGAATAATGGTACCTCTTTACGCGTTAAAACAGAGGTCGACGACTCCTAGTATCTTCAAGTATCACACGAGATCGTTACTTTGAATTGCAAAGAGTGGGAAAGGTCTCCATCTAGTGGATACTCTTCAACCTTCACCAGTTCACCGTCACAACAGCGACATTGTATCAGGTGATTGTAGAAAATGGTGACCATTGTCTACCTACTCAAATTGTATTATCGTGTTACATATGCCACCCTAATTTTCCGCAGCCGTTTGTCCGATGCAGTTTAAGTTATTTCCATAACGGCAACGACGCGTTAAGGGACTCGTGCATCCAGGTTGTGCTTCGCTAAAATATTTGCATAAGGCTCTGGCTATATTGCTGGGTCTCCAAAATGTAAAACTTATATCTTCGACCTTACCAATTATCTTTCATAAACCAAATAAGGGGTAAAGTTTGAAGGAACTTGCTAAATGTTATACATAAAGCTTATACATAACGCATTATTGGCACTGAACCGTAGATGCTTTTGAAATAAATGACTTTGTGCATTTAATATATAAATGTGAGTAATATATATAATTTTAAATACAGGTTAAAAAAAATAAAGTTATACCTTTTAGGTCAATCTTTGAAGGTTGTAACAAATTACTTTTCTTTAGTATTGCTTGTTCTAACCCTAGATGTAATCCTGTCAGGCTGGAATGTAACCGTATTAAATAACTCGTGCGACTAAAAGGGGAGGGGATTTTCGTTTTAATTCATGTGACTAAGAACCACGTTAACGTATGTATGTGTGCTGCCATCTAGCGTTCGTGCAAAGATGATTCACCATCATGCCAGCAGATCTGCTCGGCAAGGATGGAGACGGGGGTTTTCTTCACATGCTGGTAAAAACGGCATGCCTTGCTGTAGCACTCAATGCATTTCACTGTTGGAATTAAGATGAAAATGAACACCAGGGACACCGATTGATTTCAATAAAATGACAAAACTTTCTACACTTATGACCGCTTGCCCCAGCTAACACTGTAAAGTTAATTCAAGTTTTTTCTAAGTGAGAACTGCTCTGAAAACGAAGTATATCCTGAATGCAATGAAGACTTGAAGTTGTCACAATACACATCCCCCATATTGTGTAACAGGACTCCCTGAGCAGCATGAACACACCACACAACTGCACCTTTATTTTCTACGATCAACGATGACAGAACAAACACAAAATAAAGCCAGATTGAGTGAATTTAGGAGTCTCCTTTAATAATCAACATCGCATATGTACAAAGCAAATAGAACATTCTAATAACTAAAAAAAAAAATTTCTAAAATGCCATTGTATGTAAAAAGCTAAATGTGGTTTCATCAGAAGGGTGAAGTACTACACAGAGAGAGAATTACTAGATTGGACACCGTGCGTTATCTGATGCGCCCCCTAAATGTGTCCAATGTGGCGTCATGAACAGATGCTAGGGGGCAGGGAACCTGACATTCTAGGACTCCTAATTGAATCAAAGCTGCGTCTTTCTATAAAAAGGTTTACGAGGCTCCTCCTTCCAAATGTGACCGCTCTGCTTGGATACATTCAGCCGTTTCCCTGTGGACGCGTTTCCATAGCGGTTGATTCCGCAGCGCCCCATCCCGCGCGGGCCAGAAATGGGGGAAACCCGGCGGTAGAGGCACTGCCCCACGGCATCCACACAGGTCAGACGCTCCTGATCACTGCTCAACTATACTGACAACTACGCACGTAGCTACAGTGACACGTTTGCTAGAGTTCGTTTTTGGTCAGGTTATTTCAACAGAACCCAGATGAAGAAAACACTGTAAAATTAAACGCCACCTGAGCTACCTGTGAAGGTGTGTTATGCATGTGTGCGCACACAGACGATGAGGGCGACAACGCAACGGGTCTGGTGACAGTCGGGATTTTGAAACCGGGGGCTGGCGATGGTGACCGTTTTGGTTCAAGCCCCGGTATGCCAATCACAGCTGCTAGTGACCTCCTGGTTGCCCTGTGTGTCCAAAGCCTGGCGTTTATCTACATGGGATTATTCTCACATATGTAATTTTTTTTTGGGGGGGGTCCTCAGAGGGCAGGCAGGACACCCGAAAATGCCACCTCGACCCACCACATGAACGCCCAAAACAGTAAGCGGGTTGTGCATGTAAAGAAACAAAAACGCACACATACGCAAACAGCTACAAATTACACAATAAAGATGTTAAAACCGTCAAGATTTTTTTTCTTGCACAATGTAGCATTTGCCCGTTTTTCCATCTTTTACAGATTTTGAACCAAGTGGCCGGTGTTTGATTGTCTGACGACCTACAGAAAAAAATGTGATCCCAATTCACAAAGTCATTTCTGGACAGTCCTTCTGCAAGCATTTTTGTTCTTTGATTTTTTTTTTTTAAAGGAGTCTTAAAACTCAAGGAAGCATTGGTACTTCACATTAAAAGGTGACAAATTAGGTACTTAAGCACGGAAAGATGCAATTCACTGGACTTCCGCGTGGGGGGGGGGGGAACCCATCGTTAAAAAAAAGGACCGTCCACAAAAAAGGCTAAATGAACCAGGGGGATGTCGTCGTAGTGACGGCTACACCAAAATCAAGCCACTAAACCGTCTCAAAATTAGGGCATGGTCAACAACACGGCGTTGCATGCTGAGATTTTGTCAGGCAACACATGACCAACCACAGAGCTCAGCACTCGCTCACAAATTCAACTGTTCAGCATTAAATCATTTAACACATTTTAAAAATAAGAAAATGGAGAAGAAAAAAAACAAGCAGAAATTGAAAAGGGCAATCTGCAAGGGTTAGCATTTTACTCCTTCACAAAAACCTAAATTCCACGTTTTTTTAACCTTTTAGATCAGTACCAACACAATGGGAAGTGTCTATGGAGAGCACAGGGGAGTTGGTTGGCCCACGATAACTTTTACCTTATTGTTTTCCAGTCAATACCTACAAATTTCAGTAGCAAACATTCAGTATGCCAATCAGTTTAATCTAAATTGAAGCAGGGAACAAATATCACTTGGACATCTATAGTGGGGGTGCTCTTCAGTGCTGTGAGACTGAGGCCGTTTCGTGTGTGCAGTTCCTCCTCCTTGCATACTGGGGTCCCTAGAGAAACACAGGAATGCACAGTGCTGTATGTACAGGGGTGTAACTGGCCTGATGGAACAGAGGTGGGGGGGTCAGAGAAATGCTGGCACTGTGCTGGTCTGCGCCTGAGGGCGAGAGTCGCCCTGGGTGTCCACAGCAACCAGGGACAGAGGAGGGGGAGGCGCGTGTCCCACCTGCAGGGTTGCTTCAAGGAGGACGCAGCCGCTACCCGTGTCCTCTTCCCCGTGTCCTACTGTCACACCCACGGCACGGCAGCAGTCACCTTCTCTGTTTGAGTCCACCAAAACCCAATCCCGTCATATCCCGTTGGCTCTCCTTGTCGGGCTAAGACCTCCATGGCCTCCGTCCACAGCGCCAGCTTTCGGATTGTAGAGTAGTGGTGGTTGTGGCCAGCACTGGAGGAGGTGGTGGGCGTGGGAGTTACTGCAAGGTGGGGAAAATGGTCCAAAAAAAACAAAAAAAAAACAAAAAAGGTATCCAGTGAGCTTTGCAGCCAGTTCACAGCATGAAATGAGCTTGAACAAGACACCACAGCTAACATGCAAAAAATGTCACAGAAACAGTGTTCATATGTATATAAAAACATTAACTTTAGTGTATTCCACTACCTCCCCAACACCAAAAACGTGAAAGCTTAACATTACATAACAGAAATCAAGTCTTACACTGAGGCTGGAGGAGATGCCCTTGTTCTCCCTGAGGGCCCCTCCCCCAAACGACCTCTCGTCCTCGTCATCAGAAACGTGTGGCTGGGCGATAGCCATTTCCTCCTTGCTTTCTGCGATCAGCTTGCACTTCTGCAGCAAGAGAATGCACAGCATGGTCACTCCTAATCAACCAACACCTTCTCTGAAAACTCCTGAAGAAAAACCCAAGAACTAGACAATTCCATGATCATCATCATAAATCCTTAGACAAATGGCGTTATGCCACCTTGGTAAAATATGCTTCATACCTCTGTGAGCTCCTTGATGCTGATGCTGTTGGCTTTCTGCGTCACCTTCCGCTTGACCTCCTCGATGTTTGCGGTGTTGGGCATGGCCGAGGGCGGGGGCTTATTGGTAATGGTGGGCAGGGCAGGCATTGTTGCCAAGGCGCCCATGTTGGACAGGGCGGCAGTCATGGTCGCAGCAGTCATGGTGGCCATGGCTGCGTTCATGGTGATGGTTGGCATCCCCATTGAGAGGTTCATGGGCATGCCCATGGGCAAGGGAAGGGGCAGGTTCAGGGGAGAGGGTACTGGGGTGGGCAGAGGAAGCTGGAGGATGGCTTTGGGCCTCAGACTCTCAGGGATGGGCATCCCAGCCTTGGCACACATGGCTGCTGCATTTGCCTTGGCGATCTCCAGCAACTGGTCTTTGTCTGAGGAAAAATAGTTAATGTTAAATCAACACAACGCTGGACATGATGCTCCATGCAAACTCAGGTATTTAGATAAATTACTTAAACTACCATTTTAAAATTACATACAATTAAGTGCACACCCCTATGTGGTGCATAAACTGACGATCTTTGACGAATCTAGTATTCTGTGAATACAGCAATTGTTGGTAACCTGCTTTCATAATAAGTTGAGGGAGGGACACATGGGCAGAGCCGTATCCTGGGGAAAAGGGCTTCTATAGAGTTGAGGATGTTTCCTAAATTAGACCACAGACTCCAGCTAATAATTGAGAACTCGGTCGGATTTGGTTGCTTCCATATTACATTTTCAGAAAGTCAATTTAAAGTCGATTTTTTCAATTGAAAAACGGACTAAAGCACTCTTAGGGCACGATCACAAATGAACACGTTTGCACTTATAAAACTAAGATAAAACATGGATTGGACCAGCCCTGCCCTGAAACGAAGTCTCGACTACCGTAGACTTGCAGCGTATAAAATACCCTGAACGATGAAACGGCGGACGCCATGCCCTTACCCAACTCCGTGAGACGCGGCGGGGTTTTGCTGGAGCTGCGACGGGTGCGCGACGTGGACCTCCTCTTGCGGAGGATGAGGATAGGCGAGTGGCTCGGTTCCCGCTTCCAACGATCCCTGCGGTCGAACGAGTGGCTGCGAAAGCCGCCCCTCCTTCGCCGAGAGAGGGAGCGAGACCGCCTCGACCTTGACCGGCGAGCCCGGTTCACGGACCGGGAACGCGACCGTCTCTTCCTTGCAGGGGAGCGGGATTTGGAGCGTTTGCTCCTCTCTACAGATTTAGATCTCTTCCTCCGGGCCGGCGACCGAGACTTTGAGCGCCTGCCTCTCCTGGGTGACCGGGACTTTGAACGCTTTTTCCTAGCCGGTGACCTTGACTTTGACCGTTTTCTTTTTGTAGATCTGGATTTCGAACGTTTGGCTCTAGCCGTAGATCTTGACCGCGACTTCTTTTTTCTGGTTGCCGACTTGGACCTCGATCTCCTCCTCCTTACGGGGGACTTAGATTTGGACTTCCGTTTCCGACTTCGAGATCCTGATTTTCTATTCCTTGCTGGAGATTTGGACTTCCTTCGAGTAACAGACTTTGATCTGGAAAGTTTCCTTCGAGGGCATGAATTAGATCTTGAGCGCTTTCGGTGAACAGGTGATCGAGACTTGGATCTCTTCTTCCTTGGTGATCTGGACTTTGAACGTTTCTTTCTTGTAGGGGATACGGATGTTGACCGCCTCCTTTGTTTAGACTCTTCTTCCTTTTTGTTCACTGGTGGAGACTTGTGTTCAGACTCCTTTGCAGCAGGAGATTTGGCATCAGTTGAAGGCGAATGCGATCCTGAGCCGTCCAGTTTTGTTCTGTTGTCTGAAACGCCATGCTCAGCAGGAGATCCCGATCTTGAGCTCCTGTGCTCAAGTAAACCTTTGCTATCATTTTCAGGCGTTTCATGTTCAGATGCAGCAAGGCTTGAGTCTTCAGGCACAGAGCTGTCCGTTACCGCCTGCAGAAATTCAGATGGTCTATCAGACTCCGGCGAAACAGACCTGGGCCTAGAGGTGACGACCGCGTCTGCAGCCTCAAACGCACTAGCCGACTTTTCAAAGCTCTCGAGGTCGTGTTGTTCAGAGGTTTGCTGAGACTGATACCCAGTGAAGGCGGCACATAGCGGCCTGGGTTCAGACAAGTTCTCCTCGGTCGAAGGCATTTCAGTATTAAAGCACGTTTGTGAAGAACTGCACGTGTTGGACTGATCGGCACTGCCTGCCTTCTCAGGGGAGAGGGTGCTTGGCGTTTCCATGAAAGATGTGGAATCTGGCTTTAAACAGCTGTTTACTAATAATGGTAAAGGTTTCCATGGGCCAACGATGGGCACGACTGCCTCTTCACCGTCTCCACTGCCCTCCATAGATACGACGGACAACGGCTCCGTTTCACGGTCGGCAGAATCCAGTGGAATTTCTTGTTTAATCAATTCTGCTACTGTATCCGCAGTTTCAGAACTTATTTCCATGGTAACACTTCCTTCCTCTGGAATGTGATTTTTATCTTGCATTTCTGTCATTGGGGGATCCACATCATGACACACTTCAGCTGGAGATTCCGGTTTTGAGATGCCCTTTTCCTTGACGGGAGACGGGCTCCTTTCAGACGATTGACCGTCCCTTGAGCTAGATCTGGATTTTGATTGGTTTCTTGTGGGGGAACCCGATATTGAGCGCGTAGTCCTTTTAGGAGACTTAGACCTTGTACTGCTACGTTTGGGAGATTTAGACCGATGTCGCCTTACAGGGGATCTTGACTTTGATCGTTTATTGCGCTGAGGTGATCTGGACTTAGACCTGTTTCGCTTTGCTGACCTGGACCTAGATCGTCTGCGCCTTGTTAGCGATCTGGACCTGGAACGCCTGGATCGCCGAGGGGATCGCGAAATAGACCTCCGCCTTCTCTGAGACCTTGATCTGTTCCGCCGTTGGGATCGTGACTGTGATCGCCGCCTCCTCCTGATATAAGATCTTGATCTAGATCTCCTGAGGATCACAATGGACCTGGATCGTGTACGTCTGGCCCGTCTGGTGGCCCTAGATCGTGACCTTCTGGACATGGATCTCCTGTGACGTGAATGGGATCTGGAACGTCTACCCCTTCTTGCAGAATGAGACCGCCGATTGGCACGACGAGTTCGCGAGGGGGATCTTCTAGATCTGGATCGTGAGCGTTTGCGCCTGGAAAGAGATCGTGATCTTGATCGCCGAAGTCGGGCAGCAGACCTGGACCTAGTTCGCCTACCACGACGGGGTGTCCTTGATTTAGTCCGCCTGTTTCTTATACGTGGCCGGGAGTCAGAGCGACGCCGCCTCTTTGCAGATAGAGACCTTGATTTACGCCCCAATCTCCTAATGGACGGCGATCTGGATCTACGTCTTCCTGAATGAGACCTGGAGCGCCTCTTCCTAGGACTGCTTTTCTTCCTTGAGGCAGATCTAGACCTCTTCCTGGCCGAGGAACCAGCTCGTCTGGAACCAGTTTTACTAGAGTTGCGCTTGGGGCTTGTGGAACGACCTTTTTCATCAAGAGTGAGCTGTGACACTCCCTTCTCCATCTTAGAGGGAGTTTGAGACCTGGCCTGCGAACCAGAACGACTGTCATGCTTTTCTTCATCTGTTCCACCTTGGTTCCCATCTGTTTCTTTTGAGATATCTGTGCCTTTGTTTATAGGTTCTTCATTGTGTGCATTCTCAAGTTTTGGGATGATATCAGGCAAATCTTGGGTCTTGCTGAAGTTTACTTGATCGCCAATGTTCTCTGAACCTACCACATCCTCAGACTTCAGACAGGACTCTTTGTCTACAGAGGGTAAGACTTCAAGAGTTTGATAAGTCTCTCCAACATTAGATTGCGAGTTCTCCTGGTCTTTTTCACACAGGGTTTCGTACTCAATGTTTTCTGGGCCTTTTAAGATCACAGGTGATGGCCCCTCCTGACACTTATCTAACGGAGCATCAGAGAACGCCTCTTCATCTTGCTTGACTACGGTTGTCACAGGCGATACTTCCTTCTCGTGCATGTCCAAATGACCCAACGGTGCTTCCTCCTGATGCTTGTCTAAGGGCAACGTGGAAGAGGTCTTGTCCAGGCTTGTGTCCAATGCTGCTGGTGCAGGCAGCAGCCTTGACGGGGTCCTTGATTCCGATTCCGACTCTGTCAAGGAATTGGATGTGCTCTCTGATCTGGAACGGGAAGGAGATTTCTTCTCTTCTTTCTTTCTCTTTTTCTTCTTCTTGGAAGAGTGTCGTTTCTGTTTTTTAGCTTTTCCATCACTTTCTTCCATGTGAGGATCTGTGAGAGCATGCAATACATAACTGATATCATCTGCAAATAAGGCTGAATAAATGACCACATCTCTATGTAACCCTTTTCAGTAGATATTGCTACATGTGTTACACTAACTTTTCTATGCTTAAAGTGATTAGAATAATTTGAAAATGATCTCAAGGACGTTTTATTTAAACTAAAACTTGGCACCAGTTCTTTAATCTGACATGTCAGAAGTGAAAACCCTAGCCACATAGGTGAACAAAACATTTTTTATAGTAAATATTAGCATGCGACAATGGAGTCGATAGGTTAAAAGTAAACAAAATATGTTCACAGCCCCAAATCTGCATTAAAATTTTGCACAACCGAATAAAGAAAAACTGGTCTAAACTGGTCTGTTTGCAGGATCTTAAGATGATGCAAAAAACTTCAGTACCTCACGGGTGAAACAGTGATCAGAAATGTCAACGGGCAAACTGTGCGTTTAGAAACAATATACCATCCGTATTTAATGCAAGTGGTTCTATTAATAGGCCTAGTAAATTTCAAGTAACGATGGCAAGCTAGCATGCTAGATGGCCGTTAAGGCTTCAGATATAGCTTAAAATTCCGACTGGGTAAGCAAGCATTGTAGCTGTTACAGTAAAACTGTAGATACAGGCCTCACCGTTTTTGTGGGTTTTACACGTTTCTAGCAGTAAACTAACAATTAGTCTCAAACTGTTTAGAAAATGAGAATCTTTAGCAATTTATCAGTTTAACATTGTTTATGTGACCGCATGGGGACTAAGCACTGCTGGGGAACTTTCTCATAAAGTATTTGGTTGCCACTTGCCTGTAATGGACTTTCCCTTCGCTTCTTGGGCAATGTCCTCTGCACCTCCTCCGCCCTCTCTAAAAGACAGGACATCGTTCTTCATACTGTGATCAGGAACAAACATTTTGAGTTTATTATTAACCTCAGATGCTGCTGTGAAGAAATTGATGGAGCCATTAAACAGGCTGAATATCCACAGGGTTTCCCTGGAAAGTCTCCACTTTGAATAATTAAAAAAAAAAATTTATAAGCTATTATAAGACTGAATAATATGGGTAGGTATTGCGAAAATGCTTCTCTTCTCTAGAAATAATCCAGACCGGTGTTTGAGACTGGAGACAGGTGGACACTCACCTGGGCCGGTTTCGCGACTCTCCATCAGACTCCACCCCAGACTCAGAGCTGCTGTCCTTTTCCTCCTTGCGTTTCTTCTTCTTCTTCTTGCTTTTGTGGCGTTTGTGCTTCTTGCTTTTCTTGCGCGACGTCTCGCCGCGGTCTCCCTGGACAACAGCCTCCTCCACGGTAGCCGTGTTCTCGGAGCTCCCATCCTCACCTAGAGAGCCGGCGCAGAGCAGAGATTAACATTAACTCCCCAAGTCTCACTTGAGATGCTTAGTACTACCCGAATATAAAGCAAGTTGTTTGCGAGAAAGCACTAGTAGAGCAGGTTGGATTTAACTCATTACCACACAGAATGAGTTTCGGCAAAAGCATAAATGGTCTTATGAAACAAGCCTTATCAAATAAATTGCCGACCCAAGTGAACACTTCTGCAGACAGACACAGTAAGAAAGAGAAAATGATGAGTGGAGTGGGTCTTAGTGAAAATGCTCATTAAAGCATCAAGCACACCTGGCTGCATTTTCCTGGCACACTCCACGTCTTTAGCATCGTGGGCGTGCGTAAACGTGTCCTGGTTATCCATGGCGCCTGTGGTCTGTTTCATGGGCACCGTGTTCTCCACAGAATGAGCCACTCTGCCGTTCGGTTGCACGTCGCTCATCACACTGCAAAGAAAGCATAGCGTTTCAATTCACAAGCAACAGCCACTCGACGAGGGGCACCGATTAGTTACCGTGTGGTCTGTTTATAGTAGCTCCTGAACTACGCATGGTAATAAAAAGCATGGGTACAGGAATCAAGTTAATGCAAAAGTTACTAACAAAACTGTACCAGTGTGGTGGCGAAAAGCAAACAAACTAATCATTCAAGATGTATCTCAGGGTTACGTTTACGCGAAACACTGCCATTATCACATAAAACTACATGCGATAGTCATAACTGTTACACTGCACTTGCAACTGGTTACATGCAATTTTCTGCCAAAATGTGAACCAGTGACATGTTTTTTGGATCACAAATAATTAAAGTTAGGCTGTGTATTGAACTGGAGCTAATACAGTCAGATATACAGCAAGCGAGAAAGTTGCTATATCATCTGTACAGAGGAAGCTACTGACAAGCTCGTAGGGAAAGAAAGGCTCCCCGGCTTTGGCACGTCGTAAGTATAAATTTAACCACCACAGGTATGTTTTATTTTTAACTGCATTTTTAAAGCATGTATTGTTTGGCGTGTCTTTGTGCGGAAACGCTCCCTACTATAAGCAGTTTCTCTAAGGGACGGTCTTAACGATCGCGGACTACAGGATTTTAGCCCGTTCGAGTATAAACCTCAAAATAAAGGTTTTGATTAAACACTACACTCAAGGTAAAACTGAGTCACTTGCAAGAACCAAACCACATTTGAATTAAGAAGTGATTTAAAAAAAAAAAACTTGTCCCAAATAAATTTAAAAGAATGTATTTTGACCGTTTAAATCGTTCATTGTACAAAAGTAATAGTTGCTCGCATAACAGACCTCACCCCACAACCAACGACGAGACATAATGCTAGGAGAACGCTATTAGCTAGCAAATTAAACAGCTTTCTTTCCAACTTATTCCAACTGGTATTTAAATTAGGGCAGCTAACAGCCTCCGTACGTTTACAAACGTAAACGCGTCATTGTTAATTGCGACATAGGTGAAAGCTAGTATCTTCCTCTTCAATACACAGTAGCTAGCTTATAGTTAGCCATTATGAAAACCGAAAATAGTATAGCATATTTAGCAAGATAGCAAACACCAGGAAAATCGCATACGAAAAAGTAGCTAATGTTTAAAGCGTCTTACGTTTGCTTTGTTGCAAAAAAATTGCACAAAAACGGCGGCGGAATATTTACGAAATATTAAACGAGGCAACTTTACTCCTTTCATAAGCGAAAGGCTC
>JAOVYW010074525.1:0-18122 GCA_025775045.1 Hiodon tergisus | reverse complement strand
CAGTGGGAACTGGTAACGGACAGGTGTATGTTTGCTTTATCAAAAATGGCAAAACCAGCTCAAATGGTTGGGGCAAAGATGTAAAAACACTCACAACTGTACCCAGTCTCCCCAGTGTTGAATTACACTTTGCCAGGTGCTAATTATAATTAGCGAGTTTACATTTAGCAAAGTATTGTAAGGTGTCTTTAGTGTGAGCTAATTAATGAAAATAAGCTTTGTCTCAAGACGTGACTGCAATGTGCAATTTGGACAGTAGAGGGAACTGACACATCGTAATTTGCCTTTAAACGTGTATGCTCCTCTATAGATCTTCTATGGATTCCACTTCCATCGGTCAGCCTCGGTGGTGTGCCAATTATCATTCGCTTATACCCATAAAACCTAGAGTTTATGTGACAATCTAACTATTTACTATTAGAAATAACCCGGGGTTAATCTGCTAACTATCAATTAACAATTTACAAAGTGATTAAAATTGTCTCACTATAATTAACGTTGGAACAGAATTCTGGACACTAACAACTTCTCTGTTCATACCATTCTTTTCATTGCAAGTCATCGTTTTAACATGTGTAAGACTTGTGTAAGACACCAAAAAACACATGCTGCCATGCTATCTCAATGTGGAAGCATTTATTTGAAACTTCCCATAAACCTCAAATAATTTGCTCACTTGGATTTAACCATGGGGGATTGTTAAAGCAACCTTTATGGAATAATAGAGTAAAATCTCACCGGACATGCTTACACCTCATTTCAAGACTGGCTTTATGTGATTTTATAGTATTTTTTACATTTCCTTACTTCTTTAATTAATTGTAATAAAGTTAAATTTGGCTGAAACCATGCTACGGGGGATACAAAATTACAATGTGAATTCTTAAAGAACCGGGCTGTGTATGGTTTACCGAATCTTTTTTTTTTTTTTACCGGAGCACATAGGCCTAAGCTAACAGCATTGGTTTTCCTGGTTGACTGTTCTATATCATTATGTTTAGCGATACGGTGGCATTGGAATGGGAAGCACAGGATTTACCTTTATAAGCACCCTCATTTATCTCACCCCTTATCAGCACACACGCGCAAACAGACACACGCACATGAGTGCACATGCACACTCACGCAGGCGCGCACACACGTGGAAACAGGAGTACACGCAAACGTGCACATGCACACTCACAAGGGTGCACACAGGCGCACACATACCCGCGCACACATGCGAAAACAGGCGCACACACACACGCGCGTGCACATGCACACTCACACAGGCGCACACACACGTGTACATGCACACTAACACATGCGCACACACATACAAACAACAACTTGAAATACATTTATAAAAATGTCCAAATAGTTTTCAGTAAAATGGTTTGTCTTTAAATAATTTAAAATTTTCGTAATAATTTATTTTCGAAAGGAAATATGAAATCATGACGTTTTGTTTTTGTTAAGTCTTGATGGTGTTCTGTTTTGGATCTCACAGCTAGAGACTATGGAATTTACATTTACCTGGACGTACCAATGATAATTACCAGGAAAATTCATATAAACAAAACTGAATCTGCCATTGAATGTATTGGAAGCACTTTTGAATTCCTGTGACAAATCAGCATGCCGAAACATGAATAAACTAATGATTGATTATTTTTTATATTTATTCTGTTTTGATTTACTTATGCTAATGTTTAGTACCATTTTTCTGCCAGCAACTATTTGACGTTAAGTTTACTTCCTCTGTAGTGATTCACTCTATCCTTAACTTTAGCTTTTATACACAATAATTACAGATGCATCTTTTACCAAGCATATCGGCATCCTTCCTGCAATGAGAGGATGTGGTTTAAGTAAATAAATCTTGAAACGCACACAGACGCACAAGCACACATACACCAGTCCACACTCACAATGACTGATACCGAAGCCCGTGACCTCCCCACTGTATTTTAATGCAACAAATGTTCCCGCTTCCTGTGGCTGAATTATTTCATTCTTTTCTTGGCCGACACACTGAGAGAGAATGCCGTTTGGGTTAGGGATAAAGGGTTGTCTTTCCCTTATCAGTTTTAAAATGCCTCTCGGGACATCCTGTTGCTAGCAAGTGTGGCTAAACAATAACACGCAGAGGGGGAGTGCACTCCACATAGTGGACCTTTCTACTTAAATTACCATTTTAGGTTTAGTAATTGTGTTGAATTTGATGCTTGAGGAAAGAAATGGAACAACTTAACTAAATCAGCGCAAAGCATTTTCTTCCTGAATTTATTTATTTATTTATTTTTTTGCCTATTCTTATTTATTTGGTATGGAGCAGCTTGTTATTCAAGACCACCTCCTGGACAGGTGGCTGTACATTACCGAGTCAAAACCTTAGTCCAAGGTTTTCAACCCTGGTCCTCCAGGCTTCAGTGTCTGTGGGTTTCCCAGCAACCTGTCAAATAGCATCTCCCATAGGGCTGATAGAACAGCTTTATGTGTCCAAAAGAACAATATGAGTTATTAAAAATTAAACACCACTTTTAAGGTCTGTTACATCCTTCAAATATAAAAGCCAATGTGTGTCAATTAAGTCCAGTGTGTAATTGTACAATCATTGCTTAGTCAAAGTTTACATTTTCTGTATGCTCTGATCTTTGACTTAGCATAGAGCAATCTAAAATCAACCATTTCAGGCTTGAAAATGGCATGGAAATCCTTCAGGGTTAGGCTACAGCGTGCTACTCATAATCCAGCCACCTGCAGACCCGGCAGATTGTCAGAATTCATGTCTCGAGGGAGGGTAGACATGTTTTACCGCCGATCTGCTCAATGGAATTTTAAGGCAGGGGCTTAAATTAAATTATGGCATTCGTCATTTTCAGACAAGTAATGTCTTTTGTTTTAAATTCCAGCAGAAAATAGGCATTGCTTAAATTCCAACATTATTGCTGGTGATTTATGATACTCATTTTAAATGGAAAAGAGAAGATTTCAACCAAAAAACGCTAGACAAACCAGATGACAAGTATAAAAAATAAGTTAATACATAACACCCTTTTTTTTTACGCTGTAATTTCATACAATGAAAATGTAAATAATACAATACAACTTAAAACTCACTGATTTTCACTATTCTGTCAATATGAAATAACAAATTACAGACAATGGCCTCAAATTTAGTCCAGTTTTAAACAATATAAATTTACATTGTACATCGGTCATATTCTACGATTAGTACCGCTTTTGACGATTGGCCACATGATAAAGGAGAAAGCTGATCCTGGATCAGCACTTCTTATCACAAGATTTCATTTTCACTTTGTAATGGTGGTAATGTGGCCCCTAGGTCTAGTAAAACTGCCCACCATGGCCAGAAAACGTTAATGTATGTTGTTAATTGTATAAACGCTATCTTTGAACACATACAGCAGACAATTAGGTCCGATGGGTAACAGGGCACAGATGTAGTGAGTCATTTAATTGTTGGTTTGTGTTCATCCTGCTCATTGCATTGGTATGGCTGTTGCTTGAAATGATTGAACAGCTGGTTATGCACCAAACAGTGAGAGCATCCCATTACGGGAATCTAGGCCCAAACGTAATCTAGCTAACTGGCAAGGATCAAGTGATTGGTCCATGACATCATTACATATACAAATGGCAAAAGCAAAATGGGTCTGTGGTCACTGCTTCGATGCATGGACGTTTCACTCCTCTGAAGAGTCTGCATTCTTTGCATGATGGTTTCTGGGCTTCAGTGATGGTTTCTGAAATGGTAGAATTAAGTTCTGGTGTATATATGTGTAAATATCTATCAACAGGAACAGAGGGGGGACAAACCACAAAGAAACCACAAAAATATAATATATCATTGGTTGTTCCATCACCTATGAATAAATGGGTTTAGCTGGTCAATGGTCTCAACACAATTAGTTTAGTTTTTTTTTATTTCCATCCATACGTACAGATGTTCCTCATTCACGTACTTGGCAGTAGGGAGACTATTTGTCTTTCTTTAAAGACTCCATCCATAAATTTACCAAAGGTTGGCAATCCTGGCACTGACCTCCAGCCAGCGTTTTTCCGTCTGATTTATAGATGTGTCTGGGAATCCTTGATTTATTTCACGCCAGCATTAGAATTGTAGGTACATGGATTAACGTTTTCTACAGTTCGGAATCATTTTAATCCCCAAGAGGCATTTGACTTCAAAATCAAAATATTTAGTCCTGCAGAAATCCAGTTTTGTAGATGAGAGAAGATCCTGTTGATGCTTTAAAAAGTAATCACTTTTAGAAATGATTGCTATTAGATTCTGCAGCACATGGTGAACTAAGTCATGGGGAAAATATCCTTCTTTTACCAATATTTTACTGATGAGAAATAAACAATAATTATAACAGTTATGCAATGGACTGGAGAGCGCCAAAAGTCTGACACCAAACCCTGTGTCATAATGCATTGAGAGCTTAAAGAAACACCAAGGACAGACAGAAACATGACGTTTATCTGATCTTGCTCCAGATTAAACATATTTAACAATGGTATAAATAAAATGAATGAAGGTACGGTAACTAAGAATCATCAATGGAAGAAAGCCAGTTTTAAACAAAACTGTCTATTATTAAATCGGGTTTTTATAAGCAAGTGCTTTTATGAAATGAAATTGTCAGTGACATCAGTAGATGATATACTATTGGGAGGCCCCTCAAAACCTAATCTGATAGGTATCTGTACACACCTTCACCTCACTGCTACAAATACTTTCCAATCAGCGTGCCTTTGGCCTCTTCCCTTATAACCTGCCTTTAAGTTTAGGAAGGTGACTCAAGAGATCGCCTTGAAAGAGGCTGGGTGAAAGGATATCTTTATTGTCCGGCATGACTGTTTAATTTATCGAAAAAAGGACTTTTCAGTTTTATGCCTTCACAGTTTTCTCTGGCAGAATAACATCGTTCAACTCCTAGGCAGTGTTGGCTTATTAAGAATTCCTGTGCCATTCAGTAAATTACGCTTAGAAATCTTTGACGAAAATTGCTGTAAAATCTGCATTAATCTGATCCACTGTTGACCCGCTACAGGGCCTGTGATTTTTTCGTTAGAGTTCATTTATTTGATGTTCTACATACCTCAGTATGACAACCATGTCTTTGAGATTTTAATCATGAACCGGTAGCTTTACCAAGGAACCCGTGACATATGGTAAACCGTCCTCCATTCCAAAATGTGATGATTTTGATTACGTGGTGACAGCACAGTTATTATGCCTTTTCAAGCTGTACTGGAATGACTTCAACATGTTCTATTACCCCTAAGCCAAGAATCTAACAAACACAAAACATAAAAAGGCCAGGCCTGATTTAAAGCCTGAGAGTGGTATACTATTATTAAAATATATTTTTTAAAGAATAGATGGAAGTAATTATACCGAACAACCGAAGGGATGATACCGAACAGACAAAGGGATGATACCAAACAACCGAAGGGATGATACTGAACAGACAAAGAGATGATACTGAACAACCGAAGGGATGATACCAAACAGACAAAGCCATGATACCAAACAACCGAAGGGATGATACCAAACAGACAAAGCCATGATACCAAACAACCGAAGGGATAATACCAAGCAGACAAAGCCATGATACCAAACAACCGAAGGGATGATAACAAACAACCAAAGGGATGATACCGAGCAACTGAAAGAATGATATGCAGTTCAACGCAGTTAAATTTAGCAACCCTCTATTCCCCCTTTGCGTAACTGTATTTAACAGTGTTTAAATTTTTATGTGGCGTATTTATCTATTTATTTGTCTCATAAAAAGAAAACAAGACCCCTCTTGCGAACAAGCCCCCCCCCGTTTTTCGCCCACTGGCACCTCCTTCACAACAAATTAAACACCGGAAAAAGTATGACATCTCTCAGTTGCAAATCTGTCAATGTCATTGTGGCATGCGGCCACAACAGCCACCCTCAGACAGCTGGGGCATGCCCAGGCCAGCTCTGACTGACAGGCAAGATATGGGGCTCCACCCACAGCCAGGAGATTGTTTATGCACCTGAGTGTCATTTAGTTGAGACCGCAAACGCCAGGCCTGTCTGGCGAGAGATGTAAGACTGAAAAGTCAGTGCTTAGATGAGTTTAATGGTAGTTTCTACATGTTTAAAAGCTGTGTCGCTTATTTTGGTTTACTTAAAAAGGTTTTTCTTTATATTTTCTACTTGTATTTGTTTAAAATCTTTGTTAATAATGTCCAATATAAGGTGGAAACCACTCATCTGCTGTCATAGCCATTTTATACAGTTAAACTAGTTAAAAATGTCAATATTGTAAACATTTCTGATGCTTTATTATTATTATTATTATGGTTATTATGGATTCCAATTCATTTGCAATGAATCAATTGACCAAATCAGTATTGCTTAATATCAGTTTTTTTTTGTTTACTTCAGTTGCCCATTTTCAGGGTGAAGCTGGTCTCATCAGAGTTGAGGCTCCAGTGATACAACAACACTTTTTAAGATATTTGATGCATATCAACATGATAGAAACGTATGAGAAACGTATGACGTATGCTGCAGCACACGGGGGTAACGACAGCAACTTAAATAGTGTCCTATATCAACAGACAAGGGCATCAACACTGCAGCCTCCATGAACCAATGAGTAAAACATTGTGTTGTTTACGCCTTGTGATCTTGTCAGTATAAATGCTATCTTTGAACAGCAAACAATTAGAGCCTCTTCAGTTTCTCTTTCCTGTGATCTGCGTAGCAATTTGTAAGTACATTTGATACGTTTTTATTTTTTTAAGACTTAAACTGAGGTTTAGTTTGGAGAAATCTTCTCACTTCAAATAACCTGCTTGAAACAGTCTATAAATCACGTCTTGACAATCCAAACTGTATTAAGTTTTTTCCAATGAGACTAAAGCGACTACCACCACATCCATCAAACAGGACTTAGTGACAACTAAATGTATTACAGCCACCAAAAGAGAAATGGCGTCATCCAGTTCTAACTGTCCATTATCCCCAACCGTAAATGCCCAGGATTTCCATAGCTTTTCACGGACCAGGAACACGAAGCTTACAAGAAAATGAAAGGGATAAATGAACAACAGATGGGAAGTCTGAGAATGGTTTTCAGATTGTGACATTTCTGATGCAACTTCCTTGTGTCAATAAAGTCCAGAATTTCCTCTCAACCAATTAGATATTGGTTCTCAATCCTAGTCCCGAAGACCCAAGAATGTGCCAGTGTATGCCCCCAACCTACCCCTCCATTCATTTGATTTGACTCAGCTACTAACCGAATTTCAGTTAATTTCAGTCCGGCTCTAATTTTATAAAGCATGAGAAAACAGAAGCTAATGGGGATCATTTGGTTGTTTTATTATTGACCTTTTAATAATTAATAATTAGTAATAAATTACATAATTAGACTGTGATTAAGTTTATAGGTTAAAAAAACTGATCTTCACATCTGGACAATACCCCATCATACACAGGGCGACTAAGTACCACTGAAACACACTGTTCATCGGCAGGGTAAAAAAGCAAGAGAAGAGTCTTCCATGGCTACAAGGAACTTTGGTGGCGAGGCTGACTGGCGATGGTCGTAAGATCCAAATATCTTTAAAGTAAATGTAGAAGAGAGGCAGACGCACGCAACAGCTTTGCTGCTGATATGATCACGCAGTGCTACTTGACGCATTGCCTGTTTTAATGATCCCTGTTTAGAGTGTTTACCAGGTCGTTAAATAAAATAATTGTCTTCATTCCCCGGTTTGATCTTGTTTGTGTGCCCAGTCCTCCATTCCTATTAAAAGCCTTCATAACAGCCTTCGTGAGACCAGCAATACAACAACGCAAAGTTGGGGGGCTGCTCACAGATTCACACCATGCTCATCTCCTTTGTTCACTATGGCAGCTGTCATAATAGCTCTGTTGGATTACAGATTATGGGTCCGGTTTTGGTATCGGTATAAACTGTGAGGTGATAATTTCATTTTGGAAATTGAGGAAATGTTTGTCCTGGTATCCTGTTACTCACCATGCAGCCGTTGGTCCCGGAGAGCCTTTAGTTCTCGGCTGAACCCGAAACCCGAGTCTGGACAAAGTGTTTACGCTCTTTAGCCAAACCGTTAATACCTTTCATCTGCTATCTGAGAACAGACCCAAGTCCTTTTGGAACCGGGATCTGTTTTAAACGCTAGCCTCAGAAGTTTATCTCAGTTCATTTTCAGTTTGAAGCAGCTGAAGGCAGGTCTGAAAGGAAAACTGAGGCAGGAGATTAGGTTACCAAAGATTTTCTAAGCGTGGAGTAATTAGGCCAGTGGAGTGACATATTTATACAATTTTTGGACTACCTTGTGGAAAATTAAAACTTTGTTTGTCTGCTCTGTTTTTAAGTCAAGACACAATAACCAATAGAGGAATTTCCTTTAAATTGCATTTAAGCCAGAGACCGGCTGCTGTTTCCATCAATGTCCAAGAAATTAAGTGCTTTTGAATTATACGGTTGACCTTTAGCGCATGTCATTATCTGATCTAAGGAACCACTGAGACCACTGGCTCTCAGGCCAGGGTAAGCATGTTTTGGTCTTCAAGTCTTATCAATACAGTTGTATCTCATCACTCTGACAGGCCAGTTCCAAGAAATCCTATGAAGGTTTGTGGAAACTACTGTATTATTGTTGATTTTTCTAACTTGTTTCTGAATGCATCTTAGGTGGCTTTCCAAACGTTTTGTTTCTAATGTCATATGTGTTGAAGATTGAGAAACAGAAACCTTTATTGAATCAACAGGACCTTTCTTTGATTATTATTTAAACTCAGTGGGCTTTCCTTGCAGTCCATGGAAACCCCCCCAGACAAACAGCAACAGGAGGCTCTGAGGAGGAATGTAAGGCCAGGGAGGGGGTTGGTAGGGTAACCCCCCCACCCCCATTCAGCCTGTTGCTTTGATATTCAATCCTCCGCCCCTGCCTATTGAAAGAGACGCTGTTGGCCTCTTTGTTTAGAGAGGAGTGTGGGCTGTCCCCGTTAGCTATATTGCAGCCACAAAGTTATCTATGGGCTGCCTCTGTCAGGTATGCCCGCAGCCCCATGTGGGCCACAGTAGGGAGCCGGGTACCATACTGATCAATCCATTCCGCTTGGACCAGGATGTGACGACCGCCTTGTCCTATGTGGTTGTGTCAATTTCACGCCTTGTTCTGTTTTTTGAACTCTTGCCCTTGGTGAAATCCAAACTTCCTATCACACTCACATCTGTGTATAACAGCACAGAGTGTGAGCCATGTGAAAAACTGTGCTGCTGTCATTGTTGGGAATGTTTCCTGAAATTTATAGTAATCTGGCTTTCTTCAGATAAGTGTGGACATACATACATTTTGAATGGAGCTGATAGAGAAGGAATTACTGGCTTTTCTGTGTTTGCATTGAGAACGCAGACAGACGATGCACCTCTATATAATTCAGTTATCCAACGCCGCCATGGTGATGTCATGAAGAAGCTTCGGGACGTGCCAAAACTGCCCTGCAGGCTTTCCCTTGGCAAACCACTCAAAATATATCCCAGACCAGTCCCAGACTTCTCTTCTTTCGACTCACACTGCTTTGGCCCTACAAAAAGCTATACATCCATCCAATATCTTTTGATGCGATGCACTGGCCTTACACAGGCCGATGGGGAATTTCTGAAACATAATTGGGCTGGTCCCAGAAAAAAAAAAACTGCATGGACCATGCCTAAACTTATTCATTAGGCTTGACGCAGTGTCCACATTTCATGAGGTTCATAGCTGTAATGAGCTCATTGTAGATGTTGAAATCAGCATTTGAGTACGTGGAATTACTGCAGTGTAGTATTCCAGATTACTGAGGACCTCACACAAAGAGTGCAAACAGGGTTCATAACCCTGTTGCCCTCTCTGGATGCACACAGATAAAAGGAAAACTGAAACTGGAATGTGTTTCATGGCCAGTTATCCTGCCAGCTTTTCATTGTTCCAGTGAGAGTTTTCTGTCAGTTAGTGTATGCAAAATGTATACGGTCAACTGAAAGTTTTTTTTGTAGGAGGAAAGACCTAATGAAGTGTGAATGAACATGAGCAAATAAATAAATAACAAGCACAACTATTGATCAGAGGGCTGGGTTTTGTCTCCAGTATCAGAAGAGTGTGGCTTAAAACCCAGTCTCAAAAACCTAACAAGGAAACATTATGCGTCCTGCAGTGAAAGAAAACTAGCACTGGGGCCAGATGAACAAAACGAATGGAATTGCCTCACGGTGTTGGGTTATTTTAAGCAATGGTGGAATTATTAAGAATGGGCACAATGGCCACCATTGATGGTTTTAGAATCACGAAGGACGTTGGAGGAAGCCGTCCCCTTCCTCGAGCCTGCTTCCTTTCATGAGCAAGCTGGAGTTTAGCACTACCTCAGCTATTTTCATGAATTTCCTCGCCGCCACAGCTGCATGGTCCAACCATTACTTCACAGCCTCGGCCAGTCTGCCAACACCACAAAGGCGGCTTACTGCATATGGAAAGCATGTGTGCTCATTGGGCTCGACTAAGAGGAGACATCACCGACATTGTTCACTCGTTCACTTTATTCTCACCTGACGACAAAATACACGCAACCTTTAGGTATAAGGTATAAAGACCCAAATTTTTCTGGCTCAGTCAGGAAGCCATACAACCAGCTGTCATATAAGGTTTAGAGCAGAAGATGATTATGTTACCATGAAGGAAAAGTTGCTTAGCAAACACTTTTATCCAAAGAAACTTACACAGGTTGCAGTATCTACATTCATCCACTAATAGAGCAGGGCATTTTTACCGAAGCAGTCCTGTTGCCTTGTTGGTTTGTAGTAGACACTGACATGTTGCAATGTTAAATTAATAGTTAACAGTGCTAGTACCAAGAGGGAGAAGTTAACTTGCAGCAAATGAGACAACGATTAGGTGAATGAATTGGTTCAATCTGATTCTTTGGTGAAAACTCGGCTTGGCTTCTTCATGGTGAACACAAAGATGACTGCATGCAATTGAAAAGGTTTTGTTACAACGTGTAACAGAAGACAATTTCCTATTGTAAAAATCTAGAAGCCTGTTGCAAGCAGCATATTGAATTGTACACATAGTGTGCAGAAAAGGAAGGCTCAGACTTTCACATAGCAGATGACAGTTAATCAACCAGCACACATATGTTTCATTCTATGGGGGGGCCCGCCGGCAGCCCTGTCCATATATGTGACCAGCCAGCTGTTTCTGCACTGCTAACCTTGATCCCGCAGAAGACATGTGATTGGCTCATCCTGTCCCAAAAGTCCTGCCTGCTTGGTTTTAGCAACACGGCAAAACAATTAAAAGTACACACACACACACACACACACATATATATAGATATATATATATCTTATTAGTTATGATATTGGACAGGTCTCCCCCCTCTCTACTCCAAGCTCTTCTTGACTGACCTAGATGGAGGAATTCCTCCGTTGTCTGTTTATTGAACTTTATTGAACTTTCCGGCTGGAGAGCGACACACAGAAGGCTGGCAAATACACATTAAGCAGTTCAGTAGTTACAGTTTAGTTACAGACAGCATTCAAGAAACATCAAGGGCTCATGCATTTTTGAGAATATGTTTCTGAGGCCTTTGCTTCATAAGATTAATTACATAGCAAGAGTAAAAATGAATTACATTTGTATGCATTTATATTAATTTAGTCAGTTAGCTTTCTTTCTCGTGTAAGCAAAAGCTTGGGCACTGAGGCTGCATAACTGCAATGGCAAAAAAAAATCTTCCATTGGAACAAGAGGTAGCAGGTTTTGAAGAGGTTGAGTCCGTGTGGAAAAGACCCATGTGGTCCCTCAGGTTCTATCCACTTCAGGAGCTTCAGGTCCTGATTGAAAGCAGAAGGAGAAAGAAGAAGTAAAAGGGGAATTCACATTCACAGAGCTCTCTTGCTAGGGATTTTAACCATGACAAAATAGATTCCCCCTTTTGTCTGCCTCTGTCTTTAGCTTTAATTCAATTAAGTTTAAGTCCATGAGGGCAAGAGGAGACAAAGAAATGGATTGTATGTAACATGTCAAGAGAAAGACCCTCTCCCTTACTAGGCTAGCAGATTTAAGTCTGAATCTTTAACATCTGTTTATTGACATAGGAAGAATAAACACATTTTTCCATTTGAGTAAGAAAAACAGCAGCTGAAGCCTTATGGGGATCCTGTATTTTCAAATCTGATACATTTCTGTATAAAAAATCATTTGTCTGCCTGCTGACAGGAGTTGCAAAACTTGCTAAATTAACCTTAATGCCCTGTGATTCATTACACAATTGTCAGATTTTTATCGTACACATCTGAAATTTTTTCCAGAGAAGCTGTTCAATCAATTGGTCATCCTAGAAGTATAGCAGATACAGCATGAACTAATTTCCTTTATACCAGTGTTTTGTTGAGTTTTTCGCATGTCTGTTTCTAGTACTGCAGTGATGCTAAGAGTTGTGTGCTGGTTTTTCACAAAAAGGGAACATTTCATGTTGTGCTAGTAAGAGCTTCTGGAAATATTTGCGGCAGGGCGCTAGTGTAATTTCCACTTAAATTTTCTCCCCTCTAACCTCTTCTGTAGCCCAGTGACTGAAGCTCCGCTCTGTTGGACAGATCCGGGGGCCTCACAGCGCCAAGGCCAGATGGCAGCACAAGTGACATGCCATGTCTATGTAACTCCCCCTGCCTCTGCCATTGGTTGAAGGGTCAAGGTGTTGTGAGCATGTCAGGGCTCTCCTCCAAGTCCTGTGGTTAACGGTGGCCTGCCCATCCTACAAGGGCATCCAACCTGGCAGTCACCGAACTCATTCTCATGCACGCTCATGTCTCCCATGGAGATAGACTGGGAGTAAAGCTGACGGGTGAGAAAAGTACACAGAGCAGAAAGGAACACTTATTGTTTCTGATGTGCAATGCAGCAGCCATCTAGTGCTAAAGTGCTCAGCTTGCTTATTATGTAATATCCCCTGTCAGGTGACAGATACTGTTGACATTTGGAAATGAAAAGCCATTAATAGCAGGCAACAACCTTGATTGGGTTTTAATTGACAAAGTGAGAATTATAGAAATCTTCATTCCCCTACAGTATTTATTCAAATGAATTTGCGGCGCAGACACGATATATATTTAAAAATAGTGGTAGTGACAGACCTACAGACATGTTGATAGCTGTGATTTACTTGTGTTTTTCTATCTGCATTGAATTAATTTGGCAATAAAAGGCAACTGAATTGTGATTGTAAATTACTCTTCTTCCACTACTACTCTTTTTACACCACAATTTTTTTCTTAAACAACAGACACACTCAGAATGGACTGTAAAATACTGTATAGCCTTTGTGTTTTACGAGGTGTTTTTTGCATTTAATAGGTAAATTGAAATTTCAGGATATATATTTTTTTCTGGGTTGTTACATGGTTCGCATAGAATTATATTATAGACTAGCCATGCCAGTTGGCTTTTGGCAGTCCTAGCCTCATTCGACTGCCAGAATCCCAGTTAGCCTATTGGCTGCCTTCGCTGTTCGAGCGGCCGTGTCCACCTCAAGTCATACTTTCCAGTAATTATGGCCCAATCAAGGAGTTTAGTTGGTGCTCTATAGTTTGCGAGGATGTCGAACTGGGCGTCTCTGCATTGGAATAGTCCAAAGGTCCTACGATCATGCTTCCTGGCTGACAGATTTATCTAGGCCAGAATGCCAAGATCAGAAATCCAAAGTGACTTGTAAGCCTTGTATAGAGTTACTTCCTAAAACCGAGACGCCGTTTCTGAACTTTTGTTCCAGTGGGACACCTGGGAATACGATGCACCTTGGAAGTGATTGACTAAACTAAATGCACAGCTCGAACACATGTGTTTTATCGTTTGAAAAGACACATAGCATTTTACCAACAGATTCTGTAGGAAGCTGGTCTGCCTGCAGTCTAAACTCGAGGGGCTCAGATGGTATGTTTTTTTGTTTTATTCCGCAGACTGGACTCTTTGATCTGTATCCCGCAGGTACAAATCCAGATCATGTCATTTTCTTGGAGAGCACAGCAGGGGCAAAGACCTGGCTATTGGGTCTGAATGGTCGGAATGGTCTGAATGGTCTGAATGGTTGCAGTTCTCCTACCCGACCCCCACGTCGCTCTGGAGGTAAATCGTGTACCTTGACTGGTTTGGGTTAGTGTTACGTATACTCCGACTAGAAGACGTTGTTTGAACCCAAGCAGGTATCTATTGACACGCAAACACAAAACAGAGACAGCAGGTAAGTAAGAACGTGACGGCACTCGGTAGAATAGACGAAAGCTTACATACAGAATACTGACACGGATATGGAAGATAACTTTCTTTGGAGTGGCGATAGAACCAGGAGTCATTGGAGATAGCGGTAAGTGAGTCTGTACACTAAGTTGAGACCAGACACTGAATGGAAGGGGAGTGAGACTTATATAGAGGAGTTGATTAATGCAATGATAGGTGACAGGTGTGGGTGATCAGTACTCCGGAGAGTGAGAGAGTTGAGTGTAATTGGTAGGTGGGTCCGAAGGATCCGTGACAGTTAGAGTGCAACTGAGGGTCCTTTTTCTAAAAGAAAAATTCTCATCTTTTGTTCCATGTTATTTAATACAGTCATCCTCAGCTAATAAACATTGGGGGCATTTTGCAGACATGCTGAACTGGCTCAGTCAGCACCGAGCCAGAGCAGTGCGTGCAGAATATTATTTTTTAAAATTATTTAATTATTTAATTATTTCTCTTCTTGTGCTGGCCCATGCATAAAAACTTCTGAGGCTCTTTACTCCTATGCAGTGGATAAAAAAGGTTGTGGGAGAGGGAGGTGTACATGAGAAGACTTTTTCATTCTTTGGAAAATCAGACCATACCTGAGTCAGGCCATATAAATTATTTAACCTTTCTGTGCTTTTTCTTGCAACCACATTGTTTTAAAATGTGAAGCACAGTTACAACAAACATGTATATGTACACCGATCAGCCGTAACAATATGACCACCTACCTAATATTGTGTAGGTCCCCCTTTTGCCACCAAAACAGTCCTGACCCGTCAAGGCTTGGACTCCACTAGACCTCTGAAGGTTTGCTGTGGTATCTGGCACCAAGACGTTAGCAGCAGATCCTTTAAGTCCTGTAAGTTGCGAGGTGGGGCCTCCATGGATTGGACTTGTTTGTCCAGCACATCCCACAGATGCTCAATTGGATTGAGATCTAGGGAATTTGGAGGCCAATTCAACACCTTGAACTTTTGTTCCTCAAACCATTCCTGAACAATTTTTGCTTTGTGACAGGGCGCATTATCCTGATGAAAGAGTCAAATGCCATCAGGGAATACCGTTGCCGTGAAAGGGTGTACATGGTCTGCAGCAATGCTTAGGTAGGTGGTACGCGTCAAAGTAACATCCACATGAATGGCAGGACCCAAGGTTTCCCAGCATCACACTGCCTCCACTGGCTTGCCTTCTTCCCATAGTGCACCCTGGTACCATGTGTTCTCCAGGTTACCGACGCACCCGGCAATCCACTTGATGTAAAAGAAACCGTGATTCATCAGACCAGGCCACCTTCTTCCATTGCTCCGTGGTCCAGTTCTGATGCCCACCTGCACATTGTAGGCACTTTCAGCAGTGGCCAGGGGTCAGCATGGGCATCCTGACTGGTCTGTGGCTACACAGCTCCACACCCAACAAACTGTGATGCACTGTGTGTTCTGACACCTTTCTATCAGAACCAGCAGTAACTTTTTCCGCAATTTGAGTAACAGTAGCTCGTCTGTTGGATTGGACCGCACGGGCCAGCCTTCACTCCCCAGCCTCTGACCACTTTTGATAGGTACTGACCACTGCAGACTGGGAACACCCCACAGGAGCCACAGTTTTGGAGATGCTCTGACCTAGTTGTCTAGCCATCACAATTTGGCCCTTGTCAAAGTCGCTCAGATCCTTACGCTTGCCCATTTTTCCTGCTTTTCACATCAACTTTGAGGACAAAATGTTCACTTGCTGCCTAATATATCCCAGCCATTGACAGCTGCCATGATAACGAGATTATCAATGTTATTCACTTCACCTGTCAGTGGTCATAATGTTATGGCTGATCGGTGTATAGATTTAAGATTTGAGGATAGTTAGTGCTTGTAAGCAGAAAAGTTTATATTATGATGTATTATGATGTTGGCGGAAAGTTAACAAATGTCCATAGAGGCAGAACAAAAGCAGAAATGTGGCACTTAAAATCTCTCTAGGACAGACGGGTTGTAATAGAATAAAAGTTTGTTTCTTACTGAATAGTGGAAAAGGGAGTTCTAGTTTTGCAGAACCACACTGAAATTGGTATTCATGCTGAAAAGTGTTATTTCAAAACAGATTATTTGTGTGGTTTTTAAATCTTAATTCTGCTTTATTTGTGTTGCGCCGCAGTGTCACTGTCCACAACCCCCACAATAAGCAGACTATTCCAGTACAGAGGGATCATGCTTGTTCTGGCTCCTGTCTTTGTCCATGTGGAAAAGTGGCGAAGAATAAACCAAGTGAAAATGAATGCAGAGACAGAGACGGGGGATGTGGGGAGGGTGCACAATCAGATGGAAACAAAGCAGATTATTAAAATAGCTCATGCACTTTTGCAGATTTTCCATTGTGCAGGACTTTGCTTTATTGATGTTTAAGTGCAAAGCAAATAAGAGTTTCTGGATGAACACAACCCAGACCCTCCCCCACACCCCAAACCCCAAAAAGACAGACTTTAACTTTGTTTCCATTGTCGAATGAATTAACTTAATGGGTCCCCACAGCCTCCTCTAGGTTTATCCGTCCATTTTTCCCGAACGTCAAATAAATTACACAGCTGGATCCCCTCTCTCGTCTAGCCTCTGCCTCATTACTTGTTGCCCCATGCCAGACTATCAGCCATCTCCAGTCATCTTGACCAGTGACTGGTCACTGTTGGGTAGGGTCAAGGGTCAAATCCATTCATCCAGACTAAAAGCCGTTCTTACATTGATTGTGGCATTGGGGGTGGAAAGTTACTAATTTGGCCCAATCAGTTATCATCTCAAAACTACCGCACAGCGGAGAGTGGCAGTCTGGAGTTTTGCATCTTGGTATTTCACTAGGTCTACAGAGTGGGGTCAGATTTGGTCAGAATTTTTGGAAATTATCTTCATTGTTGTTATATTGACATTGTTAGTGACAAAACAAATACAAAGTCCATAACCCAGTTTGTGCTGCATATTTTTTTTTTTCAAGACTAAGTGACTTTTTGGTGTCTCTATACATCTGAGTTTATTAGCCGGGTTCTGGATCTAAGATCTGGTCTTTTAAAGTTAACCAAAGCTCTGAGGCTAACATAGATAGGTATCTGTGACTCTGTGATACAGTGTTACTGAGCGAGATCGTTATGATCAATGAAGGCAAACCGGAGCATCCATGGGGACCACTGGAAACAATATGACAGTACTGCACTGTTCTCGGACGCACGGCTGCATTGCTCAGTCGAACACTGTTTCTGTTTCTGAGTGCAAGTGGGGTCATTAGGATAACTTCTAAGTGTAAGATTATGGCACGCAGGGGAGTGCCTGAGAGGATGTACACCTTTTATTTGGTATTTTCAAATAACACCAAGAGAACAAAACTGAGAACTTCACCAAAACCGGTGAAACTCAAATGAACTGCCCACATTGAGAAAAACCAAATCTTTTTACCCACTTAAATACAGTTAGATAATAAAACAAAACCACAATAAAACAACCACCAAACAAAAACCTTTTACTCTTGGCATTCTTTGATTTCATGCACCTGAGAGTGATTTTATTTGCAATGAGTGTAGTTCAGATGATTTCAGATATTTATTATATTTGCTGAGAGTCTTGACTGAATAATGTGTATGATGTGTGCGATTACCAATAATACTTTGTGATATTTGCATACTAGAAGATTCAGGAGTGAACATTCTCAGACCACCCCTAACAATCAAAGCCAGACAAATTCATAAAATTCAAGTGTATAAATATAAATCTCAATTCCCACTCCCTTACATGTTAGCTGCTTTTGGGACTCCACACCTA